>JAAGNO010001163.1:0-13977 GCA_033439905.1 Ceryle rudis
ATCTTGCAGCCGCTCCAGCCGTATGCAAATGGGACCGTTCCCAGTTTGCAGTTCTAAATCCAACAGGCCTTGCTAACGGCTGCCCCCCCACAACGGCCCGCAGGGTGTAGGACCCCCCCCCCCCACTGGCGGCCAAGCCCCTTCGCTACCACTCAACCTCCGATTCGCGTGTGCTATTGAATTAACACAGCACTCAGCACTCAACCAGAGTTCTCCATTTGATGTTTGACCAGTTCCAGGTGTGGGAGCTGGAGGTGAAGGCTGCTCGAGATGCAGGACCTGGGATTTATTGCTCCTGGAAGGCAATCGTAGAAGAATGAGGAAAAGAAACCAGAACTGCCATGTTTTTATAGTGTTGGTTTACTTTTGATCTTCTTTCTACATCTGTCATTTTATCTTGTGTCTGTTCTCTGCTGGAGGATATGCGGGAGAGATATCAATCCAGGGAAGCTCTGCTTCTGTTTCCTCCTTTTCCCTGTCTCTGACCTTTGCACCTTCCCTGTCCTCCATGGGCACAAGTCCCAAAGCCAGGCAGAGGCTTAAATATTAATTTAAGGCCTGGCTTTAAATGCTTTAGATCCCTGAACTATCCCTCTGCTAAGCCAGCACCACCATGGAATAATTCTAACTCATCTTCACTAAAAACCTGTCAAGTGGCTTACAAACTAAACCACTAAACCAAAACAGAACTAACAGAAACTAAACCCCATAAACAGCTTCTGCTGTCTAGCTCCCAAACGTTTTGGCTCTAAGAAGCCGAGCACGAAATCGATGCTGTCATCTCCGTTGTCTGTGCTGGTATGATGTGACCAGGGACAAGTAAAACGGATTTTCAGTGTTTTATCCTTCTAACAATTTACAGAGTTATTAGTAACAGTGGCAAAAAAAAAAAAAGTAGGTTCACAAGACAGGATATCAAAATGACAGCACAATGGGGAATGTTTAGTACTGGTAAATCCGTGTAGATTTTTACAATCCAAATGGACTTGCATCACCTGGTCTAGTGGGAAGTGTCCCTGCCCACAGCGGGGGGTCAGAATGCAATGATCTGGAAGTCCCTTCCAACCCAAATCATTCTGTGGTTCTATGATTCTATACTGGTTATACAGACAGGTTTGTTATAATGATCATGTGCTACCAGTATATTTGGGGACTTCACTCCAAGAAGGACACTGAGGGGCTGGAGAGTGTCCAGAGAAGGGCAACTAAGCTGGGGAAGGGTCTAGGGCACAAGTCTTGAGAGGAGCGGCTGAGGGAGCTGGGGTTGTTGAGCCTGGAGAAAAGGAGGCTCAGGGGAGACCTTCTCCCTCTCCACAACTTCCTGAAAGGAGGTTGGAGCCAGGTGGGGGTTGGTCTCTTCTCCCAAGGAACAGGTGACAGGACAAGAGGAAACGGCCTCAATTTGCACCAGGGGAGGTTTAAGTTGGACATAAGAAACAATTTCTTCTGCAAAAGGGTTGTCAAGGCCTGTGCCAGGCTGCCCAGGGCAGTGGTGGAGTCCCCATCCCTGGAGGGGTTTCAAAGCTGTGGAGATGTGGTGCTGAGGGCTATGGTTTAGTGGTGATGTGGTAGTGCTGGGTTTACAGTTGTACTTGATGATCTTAAAGGTATCTTCCAACCAAAACGATTCCATGATTTGACAGTTCTGTAACACAGCAGAAGCCCTTTCCCTGTGTGCATGGACAGATCTCTCTTCCACAAGTGAATCACACTCACTGCAATGCAGCCAGGCTGCCTGGTGAGCTGGACAACCTGTCCACCAAATCCAGGCAAGAATCCATCCCCACCCCATTATTAAAACCAACTGGAATGGCAAAAAGTGAAGGGCAGCAGCGTTCATTTACCTTTTTGACATCCTTATGGATGTACTTGGCTGTCTGCTTGGCCAGCTCCGTTTTACCTGGGAAGAAAAGAGTCACGTTAAACCAGCTTTATCCACCGTCTGTCTGTCCGTCAGCTCTGCCAACACCAGGTTTATATATCCAGTATACATTCTTCTTTCTGCAAACGCACTCGTGGGAAGGCGGTTTTGCTGCTGGATCCCCAGGTTAACACCCTGCCAAGGGCTGTGGAGATCAGGAGACCAGTATCACCGTGCTGGCTGCTTCCTTTTTAGCAGTTGATTCTTACACGATGGGCAGAGACATATTTATTTTTTGCCCACAAAAACGTGCGGTTTTTGCTCTCAATATTCTCCGTTTCGTGCGTAATGTCTTTTACTCTCTAAAGAATTGCAGGTAAATGGAATATTCTTTCTTTCTTTGATTGATGTAAGGTGACTGCCATAAAATTCTAAGGTTAGAAACACTCAGTGATGGAGCAAAACCCCCCAAAGCAGCTCACAAAAGGCCATATCCTGCTCTCTCAACATATCCCCGAATGGGAAAAACTTTGTTAAACAGGCAGGATTTACCTGGAGTGGGAAATATCCCCGGCTCAGCCAGCAAACTCCTCTTCCCTGCTGCCACCCACTGGGTTTACTGGGTGGAGAACTGGGCTGATTTCAGCTGCAGGGATTACCAGTGCAGGTGAGGAGCAGCCCCGGAGGCTGCTTGGTCAGTTAACACCAGCACCTCTCACGCTGTCAGAAGCCCAGTTGTGGGCTTTGCGCGTGCGATTTGCGAAGCGGATATACCCATTTTAGATTTAAAAATAAACCCTTTGGCATGTTAGGACAGAGATCAGGCATATAAATAACCCTTCAAATAAAAATATTCTGCGTTAAATGCCAACCTAGTTAAAAACAATAAAGGACAGTCTTACTGGAGTATCCCATATCTGCCCCATCCCCATCCTGACCTAGCAGCGTTTTGGGATCCGCAGGATCCCATCATTAGATCACCACCAAAGCCCTGTGAAGATGGGAATCCATCACGGAGCGGGGAAGTCAGAGGTAAAACCTCGGCCAGAATTTGGCATCTGATTTCAGTTTGAGCTTTGGTGTCTTTGGGTATCGCCGTATTAAAGATCCCAGTGTGTAAGCACAGAAGTATATATGGGTACCTATATGTGTTTATAGAGATATTTATATACACCTGTATATGAATGGATCTTTAAAGTGCTCCACTGACGTGGGAATCCACCAAAGTGTAAAGACACATCAGATACTCTCCTGTGCACATATCTGGCCCTTCAGATTCCTGTTAGCCCAAGTCCTACATCAAATATCCATCTGAGACAACATGATTCTCAGCTGCTTCGCTTTTTTATTTCAAGATTAATTTCTGTGGCAGTAAAAGGAGGAAAAAAACCAAGCCTGCGGAACTACCTGGGAGTTGAAGAGCCAACGATTTACATGATGGAGCCTTCAGAGCTGCTGTAAGTCGTGGAATGGAGTCTCAAACCCATTTCTTACTGGTTTTATAGCAGAGCTAATACCTGGCCTGTGCTGCTCTGAGGCAGGAGCCTGGTCAGGCAATAATTGGTGCGTGCCCCATTGTTTTAAGCCCTCCAACATCGTCACCTTCCCAAGGACAAGGGAATCAGTGGACGTGGGAGAAGCACCGAGATTGTTTCAAATATCACATTTTGGTTACTTTGAAACTGTTTTGTTTTGTTTTTCTTCTTCTTTCTTCCTCCCTGAGTAAAAGTCATTTTGTCCGTTTCAGGAACTGATCAGCTGTTGTACTGCATCTTCCTGTGCTCGAGGACAAATATTATCGGTGTCAATAAAATCCTGTCATTAAAATGTGATCCTTGCCCACAGAAGCAAGATAAGCAGTTTGAAATCAGTGGATTTCTGTCACCCCACCCATCTCTTGCAAAGCCCAGGGCTGGTAAAATAACACTTTTATTGTGAAAACTGCCCCTTCTTAAGACTTGGAGGGCAGACAGCCCCTGGGATAATCCCCTGAGACCCCACCTGGAGTACTGTGTCCAGCTCTGGAGCCCCCAACAGAAGGGGGGGACCTGTTGGAGTGGGGATAGAGGAGGCCACCAAGATGATGCAAGGGCTAGAACTCCTCTGCTGTGAGGCCAGGCTGAGAGAGTTGGGTTGTTCAGCCTGGAGAAGAGAAGGCTCCAAGGAGACCTTCTTGTGGCCTTCACTTCTTGTGGCCTTCCAATACCTGAAGGGGGCCTCCAAGAAAGATAGGGAGGGACTTTTTACAGGGGCTTGTAGATATAGGATGAGGGGCGATGGCTTCAAACTGGAAGAGGGGAGATTTAGATTAGAAATTAGGAAGAAGTTCTTCACTCTGAGGGTGGTGAGACACTGGCACAAGTTGCCCAAGGAAGTTGTGGATGCTCCATCATTGCAAGTGTTCAAGGCCAGGCTGGATGGGACTTTGAGCAGCCTGGTCTAGTGGGAGGTGTCCCTGCCCATGGCAAGGGGGTTGGAACAAGACAACCTTTAAGATCCCTTCCAACCCAAACCATTCTATGATTATTCTATAATCCAGCTGCTTGTCCCCCAGCGCAGGATGTGTGTGCTGGAGGTTGTGGTGGTCACCCTGCAGGATGATGGACTGGAAGACCGGTTAGAAGGACAACAGCACCTTTTAAGTGGTACTTTATGCAGAAAAATGCCGGAGAGCCTGCACAAGGAGCAGCCCAGGTTTTCCACGGGGTTCTCTCTGTCTCACCACAACCCAGACATTACCTATTCCAGATGATCCCAAGAAGAGAAAGACCAGTGGGTGCTCCTCGTCATACCAGCCGTTTTCCTTCCTCCGAATAGCTGCATTTAAAGACAACGAAAAAAAAAAAAAAACCAAAAACACCCGAAAAAGAAACAAAAAAAAACAAAAAAAAAAGAAAAAAAAGGGGGGGGGGAAGGCATATAAATCAATGACACAAAAGCAAGTATAATTATCACTAAGTACACACTATGTTTTACTGCTCTCTGCCCACTCCAAGTCCTCCCTGCCATTAGTGCTATCTAATTTGATTAGCCAGCCAAGGCCCCAGAGACATCTAATCAGGTTAGCATGGATTTGGAAAGCTGCCCAGAGCAGATTTCGGATAAAGTTTTCCAGGATGTGCACTCAGCGTTGCCAGGGAGACAGTGAGGAGGAGGGAGGGGGGAGGGACGGAGGGAAGGATGGATGGATGGATGGATGGATGGAAGGACAGAGGAATGGATGGGGCTGGTGAGAGGAAAAGGCTTTTATTTATGGAAAAAAGTGGATTTGAGGAGGTTTTTGTATTATATCTCAGGTGTGAATGGGAAGAGGGAGGTGACTGAAAGTCACAGCAGCTCGGAACTGGTCTAACTCCAGAAGGACTGGGAAAAGAAAGTCCATTATCTCTCTGCAGAGCAATGTCCAAGGACATCCTGGTGAAGATACCAATGAAAAATTTTGCAAAAGGCAAGGAGGGTTTGGAAACCACAACACCTGATGACCTCCCCATCTCCTGGTCCTAAGAGCAGATCCCTTCCTCAGAACAGACTCCGACCTGACCTGCAGAGCTGGTGATGTCTCTGACCCCCCCCCAGACACCCAGGGTGCAATTCATAGAATGACAGCATAGTTTGGGTTAGAAGAGACCTTAAAGATCATCTGGTTCCAATCCCCCTGCAGTGAGCAGGGACATCCTCAACTAGACCAGGTTGCTCAGACCCCACTGAACTTGGCCCTCAACACTTCCAGGTATGGGGCATCCATGACTTCTCAGCCCCACTGAGCAGCCTCAGCATCTGTGAGTATGTTCACCAAACCAGTAACATGACTGCACTAGGCTTATCTTGTTATACAGTGGTTGGTTGACAGTGGGAGATGGATGAGATGCCCATCTGCTGAGGACATCATCTTAGTGTAGAGAAGCTCCCTGGAGCAGGAGGAGGCTCAAGGATGAGTAAGTCCCATCAGTGGGACTTTTCTCTCTCTATTGTGTTGACCTGCAGCTATCTTGAGCTCTGGGGATCTCCTGTACCTGCCATGGCAGGGATCACAGATTCAGAGAATGGCTTTGGTTGGAAGGGACCTTTCAAGGCCATCCAGTCCAACCCCCCTGCAGGGAGCAGGGACATCTGCAACCAGAGCAGGTTACTCAGAGCCCCAGCCAATCTCACCGGGAATGTTTCCAGGGATGGGGCAACAACCACCTCTCTGAGCAATCTGGGCCAGGTTCTCAGCACCCTCACGGGATTTCACCATCCTCCATGGATCTCACTTCCAGCCTCCTCTGGAGTCTAAACAAGCACCACAAACCTTTAAGTAAAGCCATTCATTGAACACAGACTATGAAAAACAGACTCCCAGAGTGTTTGCACCCTGAAACATTCTGAAGTGACCACCAGTAAATGTGAGATACTGGTGCAGGTAGGTGGTGTGGTTGACCTGCTTCAGTTCAGGCTGTGGCTACAGGGAGTGGAGTAGGAGGAGGTATTTTCTGGGCTCTGTTCTGGATTTGATCTGCAGGGGCTTGAGATCTCACTCAGATCTTGTAAGGGACAACCCAAGGTCTTATATCAGAATGTTTGTAAGGATGTAGGACAATGGGACATGGGAACAGGTCAGCCTGGAGAAGAGAAAGCTCCAAGGAGACCTTCTTGTGGACTTTCAGTACTGAAAGGAGCCTGTCAGAAAGATGGGGACAGACTTTTTAGCAGGGCCTGTTGTGACAGAACAGGGGGTGATGGTTTTAAACTAAAAGAGGGAGAGTTAGACTGCAGAGAAGGATGAATGTTTTACACTGAGGGTGGTGAGACCCTGGCCCGGGTTGCCCAGAGGGATGGTTGATGCCCCATCCCTGGCAACATGACAGGTAAGGTTGGTTTGGGCTCTGAGCAAACTGCTCTAGTTGCAGATGTCCCTGCTCCCTGCAGGGGTAGTGGAGTAGATGACCTTGAAAGGTCCCTTCAAACCTAAACCATTTTGTGATTCAGTGATTACTGGATTTATTTCCCAGCTTGCCTCAATCAGGCTCCAGTACTGATGGGGGAGTAGGTGCTACCCAAGGGCCCAGCTCTTTGCTGTATGACCAGAACATGCACTCGGGGGAGATGGACTCAGAACAAGCTGGAGCCAGGAAGGGACCATGGGACTTGAAATGCTCTGGATGATGGCTTGGATGTGATTTGGCAGCTAGATCTAGCAAAATGCGGTGATTCAAGGCTCCAGAGTGGAGCACAAAGCTCACCAGATCCTAGTTTGTGCCCTGGGAGCTCATCACAGAGGCAATACTCTGCATTTCCAGCTCCTAGTTCAGCAGGAGAGAGATGGGCTCACATCCGTCTGTCTCAGACACATCTGCAGACAAATCTTCCTTATTTATCTGCATCTTTTAAAGGTGGCTGGTATTACAGCTCTTAGAGAGTTAGTCTTAACCCATGGATCACTGGTGAAGTGTTCTGTGCTATTTTGTAATGCTGCAAAAGGAGCACAACGAAGCTCTGCACTTGCTGCCTTTCTGTAGTGACTGCAGCTGCTGGCCAAGGCCACCAGCATCCTGGCTTGGATCAGCACTAGTGTATCCAGCAGGACTAGGGCAGGGATCGTCCACCAGGACTGGGCACTGGGGAGGCCACACCTTGAATCCTGGGTTCAGTTTTGCATCCCTCACTCCGAGAAGGACATTGAGGGGTTGGAGCGCGTGTGATTCTGTGATGTGATGATTCAATGAAAACAACATCTCTCTCTTTGTGATTGCCAGCCCCAAAACCGCATTTTTTGACTGCTATCCCCAAAACACAGCCTGGGACTGAGCCTCTGTGTCCCTCAGACACAACTGCCTGTGTCTCCCTGGAACCAGCTGCTCCTGTGGGGAACTGTGGATGTGTTTTCTCCCTGGAGCTGGCAGGAGCCGACGATAATAATGTTTAAAACTAGGGAATTCATAGAATCATAGAATGGTTTGGGTTGGAAGGGATGTTAAAGATTGAATCTTGATCTAAAATTCAATCTTGAAAGCAGTCCACAAACCCCTCTGCTTGATGGGAAAATAAAAGATCCCTAAGAAAAGGCATCCAGGCTGTGGCACACGAAGGTCTTCCTGCAGGAACAGGGAGAGTAAACCGACATGTGGAACATTTAATAAGTATTTCCATATTGCTTGTGAAAAGAAACTGAGTATCGCAGCCTATAGTCTGATGGTGAAACGTTGACTGTGCCAGCAGAAGATATGGTAGGAAGTTGTTAAATAGCATCAGCTCAAGTGAAATATTGCTGCAGCTGGATCATATGGATGCACTGAGAAGCCTCATGGGTATTTGCCATGAAGCTCTTGTCATTGCCTAGAAGACCTGTATAGAGCTGAGCTCCCCCTGAGCCTGTGTCTGTATCTGAGGAGACCCGGGTAGGGTGGAAGGTGATAGATCTGGTGAGGATTGGGAAAACAAGAGCAAAGCCTCAAGTGAGCCTGAATATGGCAAGAAAAAAATCAATCTCGTGAGGTTTGAGGATTGACTTGACCACAGTCATTAAGCATCTCCACAAGAAAGCAGAGAATGCGCTCATCTAGCAGACAAAATTAACATGCTCCAGGGGCTGGAGCTGGATGAATTCAAACTAGAAACAAGGCAGAATGTTTTTTTAATAATGAGGGTGATTAACTATTGCAGTTACTTAGAGAGAGGAGCTGGATTGAATCCCCAATCTCTGCAAGGAAATAGGGGGGGGGCTACCTGAAAGGGGCTGGTAGCTCTGAAGGTGAAGGTTTGCATTACACAGGGGTTAGGAAAGAATTCTTCACCATGAGGGTGGTGAGACCCTGGCCCAGGTTGCCCAGAGAGGTGGTCGATGCCCCATCCCTGGAAATATTCCAGGTGAGGTTGGATGGGGCTCTGAGCAACCTGCTCTAGCTGCAGATGTCCCTGCTCCCTGCAGAGGGTTTGGACTAGATGACCTTGAAAGGTCCCTTCCAATCCAAACCATTTTGTGGTTCTATGAAACAAACAGCTGGAAAAGCCCGATTTTACCTCCAAGTCCAGCGCACATCCACCCAGCAAAACGGGACTGAGTGCAGGGACTGTGAAGTGAGTGGGAACTCAAGCCCTAGTGCCACAAGGACTTTGCTGGTTTACGCCTGGACACAATCGAGATGCATTACCTGGTGCCTTTGCCACACTAATAACTCCTGACTCCTGTCAAGGAGCAATTATCTCGGGCACAGAGCCAGGCTGCAGGACTGGCCTGTGTCTGGCTCCCTCCCGTTCTGCCCGTGTGTCTTTGCTTGGACCATCTTGATGCAGCTCTTGGAAGCGTGGCAGGCATACAGTCCTGCCCCCCAGCTGATCCTGAGCCATGTCACCCCCCAGAAACAGCCACCTCAGGAGAAGGAAGAGAAGGAGACAGTGCAGAGGAAAGTCTGTGCAAGCCCAGGGATGCCCCAGCTCCTGCACCCCTCTGAGTCCATTCCATCGCATGTTCTTCCCAACACTCCACTTGCTCCTTCCCTGCCCTTTATGGCAGCAAACGTGGGGTCAAACACCCGGGGTGGAAATATTTTCTAAGAATTGATGGGGAATAACACGCCTGCCGACAATTTCTGCAGCTATCTCAGCTCAGATAATAAAGGTAATAAACTTTTGCTTCAGGGCATGGAGTGACCACTTGCAGGGGTCAGCATGTTCAATGGTCCAAAGGTGGTGAGGTTAAGTGCAGTCTTTTTTTACTCCCCTCCACAGCAGGAAACCAGACTTGATGGGTAAATAAAGCTTGTCTCACTCAGGGATATAAAGCACCCCATAAAAAATGACCATAAAGTTACTGCTCAGTGTGAGATGCTGGCTGGAAGGTCTTGATCATTGGTAGTTAGTGGGTTAAGCAGATGAAGAGAGTGACGAGGTGTAAAACCTTTTCCACAAGCAGACTTAAAATGCTGAAATATTTTAACACCCAGCTCAGCCTCAGTGCTCCTGAGGTTCGGAAAACATAAAAAATCCTGGATGTCACCACAGAGGGGCCGCCACACACCCAGGTCTTGCAGCTGCAGATGGACGAGGCTCTCTGAAGCACTGCAGCTTCAGCAAGAAGAACCACACTAGGAACCATCAGCACCAGCCTGAAGGATGAAAACATCAGTTAGGAAAGCCCACAGGAGCACTCCTCTCCTTGGGGTTTGCACCAAGTGGCTGTTGACTGCTCTTCGCTGATCACCATACAAGAGGTCTTGTTGACCACTCTTCACTGATAAGTATGCAAGAGGACCCACTGCTCTTTACTGATCGCCACACAAGGGGCCCCATTGACTGCTCTCTGTTGATGGCCATGCGAGAGGCCCCATTGACCACTCTTTGTTGATAGCCATGCAAGAAATCCATGCTACTCCTCTTGGAAAGCCATTGCCTTCCTCCTGTACCTTCAGGGTGACAGAAATAAATAAATAAATAACAGGAGGAAGGTTGTGCTGCTTTGACGAAATTTCATTAAGACATTCAGACCCAATGTCCAAGCAAAGAGGCTGCTGATGACGCCTGGGCCTTCTCCTTCAGAGCCATTTCCAGTGTCGCTGCGCTGCACTCGCTTTATTTCGTACATCTGTAACGGCGTCAGTGTAGTGCGGTGTCTCCGAGAGGCCCTTCAGCTCGCTATTGAACTGATAAATTCACTGTATTACTTTACACAAATCAATACCCCAGCAGTTATCAGGGGTTGATGTGACCGAAATTGGTTTCAGCCAATTTGTGAGTGTAATAAATGTCCATTTATCAAATCAATTCATTCAGCGGAGCTTCTCAGACCGCCCGGGCTCAGGGTACCGCGGGGTGGTGGCTCCAGGTCCATACCCACCGTGGGATCTCTCTTCTCCCTCTGAGCTCTACCGTACCCCGAAGAACTGCTTGTCCAGCCCCACCGTTGGTGGCTCCAGGAGGTGGAAGAAGATGAGCCTCAAACTAGACCAAAGCTGTTTCCTTGCAAAGTCTGACCTGATGTGCAGGTGCTGCACACCCCAAGACACAGAACTTGCAAAGGGTCTTATCGTGTCCAAAATAAACCAAATTTCCTTTGGATCTGGGCAGGATGATGTTACTGCTCACTCAAGTTTCCCCTCAGCTTGGAATCACCAACTGATTTCAACACCATAACTGCTGAGCTCCGTTCCAGAGAACATTGTAACTGCTCATCATGTTCCAAATTGGTAATTTTATCATTAAAAAGTTGATTTTCTGCACTGTACTGTACCCAAAAGCTTGATGCTAAAAAATAAACACTTTTCCTTCCTCTTTCCTTAGTCAACCTTGGGAAGAGGCATAACAGGTTACTTCAACCCAAAAGGTTCAGAGAATCAGAGGTGGGTTTGTAACCCCCCACCTGTAAGTGAGAGCTGCCTGGCAAACTCTGAGTATCTACATAACAGATTCTTTCTCTGGCATAATATTTAGGATATGAGATCACAAACCACATTAAAAAAACCTCCAAAACTTAAAAAAAAATTCCTCTGGTTTATAACCTCGGACAAGATCCACTTTCTGTGCATGCACTGCTCACCCTGGTGCCTCTGCACCTTCAAGTGAAAAGCTAAACAAGTCCCCACTGGATTCAGAGTCTAATCACTGATCGAAGTGTCCTGGAAACATGAACATCAGCCTTTTAACTGGTGGTCTCCATGAGCCAGGTGTAGCATGCAGGCTGCTGGGATCACTGGAAAGACCTGACTGTCCTGACTTGTTATGAGATGGGATATTTCATTTGGATTTTGTTAAGCCAAAATAAACATCTACACCCACAGAGGAGAGAGCGTCAACTGGCCACGGCCGAGCACCCAAGCACCATCACCATCCCCAGTCAGAGCACTGGAAGGAATAGTGCATCCTTAGAGATGCCCTGTTATAAAAAAAATTATGCTGAGGGTAGTGAGACACTGGCCCGGGTTGCCCAGAGAGGTGGTCGATGCCTCACCCCTGGAAACATTCCAGGTGAGGTTGGCGGGGGCTCTGAGCAACAGGGCATCATCTCCCCTTCTCCTGGTCTTGCTCTTCTCTTTCCTGCTTCATGTAGCAGGAAAGAGAGAGTCAGGACTCAGTTGCAGCCTGTGGAAAGGACAGAGCAAGGTTTCTTCCCTCTGCAGTGGAGATAGAATCATGAAATCGGTTTGGCTGGAAGACACCTTTAAGATCATCAAGTCCAAAAGCTAACCCAGCACTGCCAGGTCACGATTAAACCATGTCCCTCAGCGCTGCAGCTCCACGGCTTTGGAACCCTGTCATGGATGTGGACTCCACCACTGCCCTGGGCAGCCTGGGACAGCCCCTGAGGGGAAGAAATTGTTCCTCATGTCCAATTTAAAACTCCCCTAGTGCAACTTGAGGCCCTTTCCTCTTGTCCTGTTGCTTGTTCCTCATGAGAAGAGACTGACCCCCATCTGGCTCCAACCTCCTCTCAGGGAGTTGTGGAGAGGGAGAAGGTCTCCCCTGAGCCTCCTTTTCTCCAGGCTGAACAACCCCAGCTCCCTCAGCTGCTCCTCACAACACTTGTGCTCTAGACCCTTCCCAGCTTTGTTGCCCTTCTCTGGACACACTCCGGCCCCTCAATGTCCTTCTTGGAGCAAGGGGCCCAAAATTGAACCCAGCATTTGAGGGGTGGTCTCCCCAGTGCTCAGTCCAGAAGGACAGTCCCTGCCCCAGTCCTGCTGACCACACTAGTGCTTATCCAAGCCAGAATGCTGGTGGCCTTCTTGGCCACCTGGGCACATGTTGGCCTATCTTCATCTGCCTGTCAACCAACCCCTCAGGTCATTCTCCATCAGGCACTTCCAGCCATTGTGCCCCAGCCTGAAGTGTTGCAGAGGGTTGGTCTGGCCCAAGGGCAGGACCTAGCCCTTGGCCTTGTTGAACCTCATCCCGCTGGTCTTGGCCCATCAATCCAGCCTGATCCCTCTGTAGAGCCTTGCAAACCTTCAGCAGATCAACACTCCTGCCCAACTTGGTGTCAACTGTGAATTTACTGAGGGTGCCTCAATCCCCTCGTTCTAGCCATTGATAAAGATATTATACAGAAGTGGTCTCAACCCTGAGCCCTGGGTACACCACACAGATGTCAAGCTGCATCCCACCAGCTGCAGTCCCTGCTCATCCCCACCACCCTGGACAAACTCCCGAGCGCACATTCCCTTTGTATCCCCAGCCGAGCCTCTCTGGAGACTGTTTGGCTCATGCAGCGAGTGACGGATTAAATCCAATTATTCAATTAAGGCAGCAGTTATAAATTAAACATATCAGCTACATCTCGAGACGTGGTGTGCGGCAAGTCTCCCGGCCAACAAACTGCAAACCAGGAGGCACGTGGAGTCCACGAAGCGGTAGCAGGACCAGCCAGGAATAAAATAAATTGCAAAAATACAGAATAACTATAAAAGGAAAGAAGTGAAAATCAAAATAATCACTAAGGTGATGAATGTATGCTTTACACATTAGAAAAAGCTTTACTTTTGCTTTTGATGGTGTTTTCAGTAGCTCTGTAGTGGGTAATAGTTACTCCAGGCAGCATTGCTTGTGGAAATTGAAAGGACTTGTTTAGGCCAGCAATTTTCCAGGATGTTTAAAGAAATCAGCCACCAGTTCTGGCTACCATCTAGTAGGAGTTAGGAAGCAAAAACTGCAATAAACTTCTCAGAAGTGTCCCCCCATGAAAATCCAAATAGTGATTAGAATAATAGATTTGTAATCATCATTTTTTTCCAATGAAAAAATATTTCATTGGAAGTGAAAAACAGATAGTCTGTATTTTGAGCAGATTTTTCTCTGTCTTGAAGTGTCAGGCAAAAGAACTCTCCCTAACCAATCTCACTGATATAAAGTGTATGTCACAGTCTATAAGAAACAGGGTTCCTCTTAATCTTCTTATCTGTCTATACTGACAATAGAATACCACCTCCAGAGTATTTTTCATTTACAGGTGTCTCCAATGAAAAGTCTGTTGTGATTAAGCTTATATATATGTATTTTAAAAAAACCACTGCGTAGGTTATTTATTTGTTTGCTTTTGGAGATGATGGAGTGAATGGTTTGTCAGAAGGAAAGTCCTCTTTTATCTCTTTCTCATCCTTTGTGACCTTAAGAACAAGCAATTGTGATTTTAAAAAAAATGCTATTGG
>JAAGNO010001164.1:0-10954 GCA_033439905.1 Ceryle rudis
GCTTGCAGGTGCGGGCGATCCGGAGGGGTCCGCGGGCCTGAAGCGAAGCGCGTTCGTGAAGGTGCAGCAGCAGCGGCCGGAGCGGGGCCGGCTCTAAGATCCATTGAGCAGTTCAGATGGAAAATCCTTAATTCACCAGTTGCCGTGGTTTGCAGGCGCAGCTGGTAGCACGGGGTATGTTTAACTTGAAATTCACCAGGAGTTTTTGCAAGTAACAAAAACCTGGACGTGAATTTCACAATAAATGAAACTGCCAAGTCACATCTCGCCACCCCAGCCGGGCGAGAGGCGCGGGGTAGCGGCATAGCTGCCGAGAGCGCGACTGCTCGGGCCAGTGCTGCTGCTCGAAGGCCCAGCTCCATCACAAGGCATTTGCTGGTACAACTGGGAAACTGCTGGTGTAGAAAAGTGCTAATGCAGTGAGACTGTTCAAACAGCTCAAACGAAACCAACGAGGCGAGCAAAGGCACCTTTAGCCAGTATGGCTTCGTTTCTACTCAGCCCCTAGCCAGTTAAAGATAATATTTTTGGTTTGTTTAAAAAAACCCAACAGCCCTCCAAGCCAGGCCAGTTGAGTCACTGTCGGCCGTTGGCATGGGGCTGATTCCAGCCGCCAGCACGGCTGGGATGGCAAAGGCAGGTAGGAGGTGGGGGTTCGGGTCAGCCCGTCGGGATGCCAGCAGGTGCACGTGGGGAGCTCTGGTCTTTGGGCCAGGAGTGGCGGTTTCATCCCGTTCGTCCTGTGCCTTGGCCCTTACACATTGCCAAGGTGTCCTGCTGCTGCACTTAGCTGTCTAGAGAAGACAATCGGACACTGTGACACCCTTCCCAACAGCACCCAGTGTTTATGTTCCCAGGGAGCTGCGGGGAAAGGCCCCGTTCCTCACTCTGCGTTACAGTCACAAACCTACAACTTCCAGGGAAACTCTTGGCAGCCCGCGTGGGTTTAACGCTTGGCTGCTGCGTCTCCTCTCTCTCCACTGATGGCATCACCTACACCTACACCAGAGCTGCGGGCAACCTGCTACCAAAGACATTTTGGTTCAAAATAAGTCACTTTTTCCATCAGACCCCACTTACATAGTTTAATCTCTGAAGTAAGTCTCTGTTTTGCAGAACCTGAAAAATCATGGCAGACCTTTGCTCAAATGGCCTTGATTGTCCATCGAAACTCCTACTTTCTTGCTAAAGCAATGCCACCTCCAGCATCTAGAGAGACAAGAAGCTGCAGGTTCTGAGACATTCAGGTGGTTTTGTCAGATTTGAGCTGTTTCTTCTGGGAATGTCAGTAGGTTTCGTTTCTGTTGTAAAGTTGTTTACACAAGGCTAATATAAATTCAGTGCGTTCAGTTTGGGTGAATATAAACATGATCCTTGCAGGGGCTCGAGTTTCTGATACATCTCACATTTAAGATACTGTAAAACTAGATTCTGTCTCCCGGAGCATTTCTGATAGCGCAAAGAGTTTTCTCTCCAGGGTACAGATGCCTGCACAGCTATGCAATGCTTCTCACTAGAGACAGAGCAATAGACACAACAGATGGAAACTAAGAGGCCACCTGGTTTTAAAGCAAATCATATCATCAATCTATCAGTACAAAATCTGAAACATGGGAAAGTGCTTAGAGAAACAAAATGAATTCAATTTTTTCTTCAAACTCAATTTTCCCAAGGTCTGTTGATGTACCGTTTGCAAAAATGCAGTCCTTTCTCTTAAAAAGAGAATGTCAGTGGATTGAGGTATGAGAACTTCAGTGTTTTACATCAAAACGGCGACAAAAATAATCTTTTGTTACACTGCCATAAGTTACCCTCTTTCTACTCAGAAAAGCTGTTTTTCGAAATCCGCTACTTTCTTGTGCACGGTTTCAAGATCCGGGTTTTTTCATTGCTAAGTTAGACCGGACAGAATTACTTTAGATTATCAACAGCAATTCAGTTAGGAAAGAAAATTAAATTTCCTCAATTAAGTCTTGACAGAAATAGACTTTCTTTCATAGTCTATGCACCAGTTCTGTGTGAAATTCCCTTTTAAACAACCCCCGCGGTGAGAACCTTCAGAAGATGTTTACTTCGCTTTCGCCTTGTTTCTTCCCCTGTAGGAACAGCCAGGAGTTGATGCTGTGGCCGGGCTCGCCCTGGCCAGGTCACAGCCCCTGCACAGCGGCACCTCCCGCGGACCGCGGTGGGCAGTGCCCGAGGATGGCACCGGGAGGTTTATGTCTCCAGACAGGGCCTCCCGAAGTGCAAGCTGTGCGTTTCCTACAGTGTACTTTCCATCCAAACGGAGTGGCACCATTCACGGCTCTCAGACAACCATTTTCATTTCATCAGTCTAATTATTTTATACAGTTCCGGGAAGGGTTGATGCGCGTTTTCATCTACGATATTTAAAATCCCTCTGATACAACTATCAAAAGGAACTCCTGGCATAAGCATGCAAGGAATGGAGAACTACATATCTAAAAGTATTTTAAGTATTTTTTAACCTCAAATACAAGGAAATAGCTTTCTGTGCCTCTAAAGCTTTTATGGCTAATGCTCACATGGCTGTAGAGCAGCCACCACCTCCTCACTGTTTACGGCCCCAGTGTTTCAGTAGTGACCCATGGCTAGTGAGGCCACTTCATTTTAATTGTTCCGACAGAACCAAGCACAGCAAGTAAGCACAATGGGAACAGCGGGGGCTGAGAAAATGAAACAGGAAAATTTCTGTATTACTTGCAGGTATGAAGATTCCTGGTAACAAGTCTGTTTTGGGAAAACTAGAATGATCTTGATCCAAATCTTTAAGGATTCTAAATCAACATGCAGTCAATTTAATTGATTGACTTTATTCCGAGTGCTAAATGCAACTGTCACCGTACCCTTCATTCTTAGTCCATTATTGATAGAACCCTGGCCTTACTGACTTAATATATGCCTATTGACTTATTTGTTATTTTCCATTCTTAGTAGCCTACACCGAGGAGACTCTGCTAGAAGTTATTTTCAGACAAAAGATAGAAACAAACCACCCAAAACCAACCTTCCTCTTTGAATGAAAATTACCGAGTTTAAAGAGTCAATTTTCCAGCAGTAGCTGGAGAAGACGGGCCGTGATTTCTCTCTCCACAGACATTGCTGCAGCGTGTCTTCTCCACACCCCCTCCCGTGCAGGCTGACTTTCCTGGTGTGTCTGCAGCCTGCACGCTCGCTTCTCGGGTTTCTGTAAGGTTCGAGTCCCAGAGGAAGCATTAATGCTAAAGGAATGCATACCAGTGTGGAACGAGTCTAAAAGTCAGTGCAAAATCTCTCCAACAGATTGCTCAGAGAAACACCTCTTTTCCACCATATTTAAGATCTGTAGATTGATCTCATGAGCATTTGTGTGGCAGTTTAGCCTCAAACTGGTAAGAGTGCTACAAAAGAGGGAGAAACGGAATCAAAGGAGATTAAAAAGCGCTGGTCTCCAGGAAGATAAGGCAACCTAGAGCCGCCACGTGACCCGGCGAACGCTCCAGCTCAGCTGCCTGTGGTTCTCATCAGGGAACCAGATGTGACCAGTGGCAGAATATCCTTCACAGCGTGAGATCTGGAGCATGTGATTGCCATCCAGGAAAGGGGAGATGGGAAAGTATGATGGAGAAAATGTCCTTTTCTTATAGAGTTTAATTGCTTCGAAGAAAGACACGTTTGCTTTTAAAGAAGGAGGGATGATAGAAAGCAGGCTCAGGCGGGTGTCTGGAAGAAGGAACAGGAGGATTTTTCACATGGACAGAAAATTTAACATGGCTCCCTCTTTTCTGATGATTGTGTATTTTACATGACTAAGCGGCAGTGGCCGTTCTCATTCATTTCTTTGGTCAGCTGAAAACAGGGCGGGGCCGTACAGAAGAAACAGAAGAGGCCTGTTGTCCCCTACCAGCAGGGCAGGAAATTGTGAGTTTTCATTCATGAATCTGCTCATTCGCCTCTGCAGAGAGGACAGCTGGGAGAGGTGTCTCACCCACGCAGAGCCCCTCTGCGTAGCTCAGGGGCAGGGGGAGCGCCTCGGGTTCGGTCACAGCACCCTCTCCTTCCCTCCAGGCTGGCTGTAGGGCCGTCCCTGTCTGCCTGTCAGCATGGCACCTACCACGGCCCGAACTGCAAAGAGAGCTCGTGGCCTGAGCTCCGTGTTGCCTGTCAGGGGCTGTGGGATGGCGGTTTCTGTTGCTTTTGCAGAAGGACGAGTGGAAGATGGAGTATTTCAGGCACACAGGCTTGTGGTCACTGCTTATTCTGGGGAGAGAGAGAGGAGGAGGAAGTTTGCTGTGTAGAGCTGGGGCTGGGACACAGCATAAGCTGTGTCCCCTGTGCACACAGGTTTCACTCCCCGTGCCCTTGCGAGGGAAGGAGTTGTGCATGTCTTGTCTCGGCCCCTAGCAAAGGATTTGGAGATGAAGCCCGTGCCCTTGAATTTGTATTCAAACAAAGAAGAGAGCAGTAGTGCAGGGAGCAGAGTGCTGGGGTGAGGCCCCCAGCAGCCCGTGTTGCCAAGCAGATGGGCTGCCGTGTTCTCAATCAACTGCAGTTTTTAAGGTCATGCCTAGATAATGAGCATCACAGCACTCAAACCTACAGATCATGAATATATGGATGAATATTGACTCATGCATTTTCCTTTCTGCAGCTCCGTTGATGTAACTTCCCCCCTGCTCCGAAGGCAGCACGTCCTCCCTTTTGGTGTCTCTGCAGACCCTGCCCTACCCTCTGCCCCTCACAACTCTCTGCATTTTCTGGCAGCTCAGCTCTTGACAGCGTGTGGTCACTGATCTCCCCTGCAGCCAGCATCTCCCATGGTCCTCTTTTGGAAACTTCATAATATGGAAGGCAAACGCAGATAGGACAAATAATGCCAAGCGGTAAAAGGTCTCCTTGTGTTAGATTTCAAAGAGAAAGTCACACAAAAAGCTGTAGTGCCTGCTCCTTAGAAGTCCTTCATCACCACTAGAAGGTTGTAGCTACTGGTGAAATGCAGGTGTGGCTGCCTTTGCCGATACAGTAGGACCTCAGCAACAGGCTGAACAACCCCGAGTCATGCTGCACTATGAGAAGCAGTCTGTGTGTCAGCGTAAGGACCATGCAAGAGGGTGTCAAAGGAGAAGTAAATATCTAAACTTCACACAACCACACAGGCCAGCTGGTTTCTGGTGCTGCCACCACCCTGAGAGACTCCAACAACAGGGCAGGGAGAAGGAAGAACAGTGGTGGGAAGGAACCCAAAGAGGAGACGTGAACCATGGATCCATGCAATAGGGAGAAGGAGCCCCATGGAGATCTCAGTAAGGAAATGTTTGGTTGGTGTGAGACCTTGTGGAATTGGAAAATTATCCAACCTCCTTTAATCAGAAGGTCACAAATATGAAACAGAGAAGAAAAGAGAGGAGAAGAGAGGAAGAGAAGAGAAGAGAAGAGAAGAGAAGAGAAGAGAAGAGAAGAGAAGAGAAGAGAAGAGAAGAGAAGAGAAGAGAGGAGAAGAGAAGAGAAGAGAAGAGAAGAGAAGAGAAGAGAAGAGAAGAGAAGAGAAGAGATCAGTTGAAGCCAGACAGAACAGCTCTGGCTTTAACAGTCCTAGGCCCTTCCCCTGTTTTCCCTGACATTCCTCCTCATGACCCCTTCCAAGTGTTCTGGGCAAGTTTTGCAGGAATGCACAGTTTCGCTCGGTCTCTGTGAGCAGGGCCTGTTATTCACAGGGAGCTGGCAGAGCTTTCCAGCTTTCACAGCCAGATGTTACAAGTGTGACCCTGCCAGAAGCTGTCTGCGTGCACCTTCCCATTCTCAGCCCCCTGTCACGGGGGAGAGTTTCTGAGGAATCAATTCCATATAATACTTTTCTTGTGTGATTTGTTCTTCACTGCTAAGATCTGTCCATAGCACCAGTGCTATTTAATTTCACAGCTAGAGAAAGTGGGATGAAATTTGCCATAAACTTCAGTGGGAGAGGGACAGGTGAGTAACACTGGAGGATTTCTGGGTCCTACCCATGAGTCGGACCCAAACTGTCCTTGGTGTTGTGCAAAAAATGCAGGAAAAAAGAAGAATCCTGCCCAGAAAAAAAGCCTGCAGGTAAGTTTTACTTTTCAGACTGAGCACAGGGATACGCAGAGACAGAAGAATGCAAATGAAAAACAAGGCAGTGTTGGTTAGCATAACGCACAGGGATCAGACAATATCAACAGGCCTACTCCTATCTTTTCTTCATCTTTTCCATATGTTCCTCTGCCTTATGAACAGTTTCGGTGATGTGCATCCGAGGTGTGCAGCCAGGATCCAGTTCTTTCGAAGCACAGCAACGTGCCACTACAGACGGGCCAACAGCACTGCGATTCTCTCATTCTAACTTCATGTACCACATGTTACATGTTTACAGGAGGTCTAAACAGTCACAGCTGGTCTTATCCAACCTCCTCCTTTCTTTTCTACTGCTTTTCTTAGGTTTGAACTAAGCTATAAATTCCATGGGACGAGAACTTTGTCCACTGTAGGAGCACCTGAGATTCCCGAGCACTGTTATGCTCTCTGAGAGCTACCACACTACAAACACTTAACACACATCTCAGAACTAATGACTCGTCACTTCATTTAATTCATCAAGGTGTCAAATGGGGATTGTACCTTACCTCAAAATGAGCAGAGGTGGAAATCGTGAAGTTTAAAGTTAATAATATTCTATGATCCCAGGAAGCAAATGACAAATTTAACCTTTAAAATAATATTTTGAAAGGAAATGAAAAGAATTACAGAGCATAGTTCTTCAAGTGCTTTCTGTCCCTCCAGTGAAAGGTGCTGCAGAAATGCAGAGCATTATGTTTATTTATTAATAATCCCACTAAGAAATTTTCATGATCGCCACTGGGGACTATCTGACAGGTGACACAGGCGACCTCCTGCCAGGAGTGACATCTCTCCCCTACAATTTACATTCTCTAAATGATTTGCGATCAAATTACTTACAGCACGGATTAGCTTCTCCCCCCGCTCTTCACTCTCACAGCACCATATTCAACTGTTTGTTCCATAGGCCCATAAAAATAATAATATGGAAAGTCGGTGCCTCTGCTTCCAGGGTACTCCAACACGGAGACGGCGCATTGGCCAGGAGATCGATTCCTGCCCTCATTTTCTCAGGCGCTGGGATTTGCATCTGGGGGAGATGCAGGTCGTTGGCTTCAAAAGAGCATTCGGAGTTCACGTTTTGATTTCACAACCAGATAAACAAAGAAGTGTCCCAATTAGAGGGAAGAAAATAGTCAACCCGTGGTTTGGTGGTACAGGAACTGAGCGGGCTAAGGAACAGATTTGGAACAGTCAAAGGACAAATCCCAGATATTTATTGGATGTTAGGGAGACTGTACCCATCAGTGGCAGGGAAATGGTTAAGAGAATATATTAAGGGTGCAAAGGGTCTCCCGACCTCTGCCACTGTCAGTTCTGTCAATGGGTCTACAGACGCCAGTGGAATAATTATGGCCTATATTTAGATTATGGATGCATCGGGCAGGGTGAAGGTTGAACATGGGGAACATGGTTGTTTGCAGTTCATTAGCGGTCGGAGCAGCCTAGGGTGGGAGGAGGGCACTGAACTGGATTCGTCCCACCTGCAGTGCCTGTGCTAAGCTGCATAATGTCAGGGAAGGAGATCTGATTATATGTGGAAACAAAAGCAATAAACAACTGCGTTCAGACTGTCACACCCAGCGAGCCAAAGAAAGGAAGGAAGGAAAGAGGAGAAAGCAAGAGCAGGCTCTGGCTCCCAGCCACCCTTTTTTCTGTACGAATGAAGGCAATGGCTGTTGAGAAACTGGCTGGGTGGAAAATGCAGAAGGGCCGATGAGAGCTCTGTGCACATGATTTTTGGCGTGGTGTTTGCACATCAAACCCAGGTTTTATGTAATGCATAAAACATTGTCCCTAGCTGTCTCCTGTGCTCATGGTACAAACTGGTGTGTCTGGGAGTGCTGGGCAGCTGAGGGGAGGGGGGTGTGGCTGGGCTGCCCAGTGCCCTGAGCTGTGTCGTGGCTGCGCAGCAGAGAGCCGTAGCAGGGCAGCATAGGCAGGAGCTGGAGCTCGGGGAAAAGGCACGACTAGGGAGCTTGAAAATGCGCACTGTGCAGTGCCTGGACAAGAAAACATTGAGGCTGTCACTGAGAAATAATCTCAGGTGCCTGTTGTGCTACGGCCTGAACAAAAAGAATCACATTATTTCTTCAATGCCTACTGCAAATGACTGACAGTTTCCCATCATACTGACTACACAGGACCCCAATCAAATGGCTGGCAAAGTTTCTTTAAGACACTGGGGATAATGAATTCAGAAGTTTCTGAACAGCTGCTTTTCATGGATCATTTAGAATTTGTGATGCAAATATGAAAAATCCATGTTAAATGCCCTCAACTAATTGAGTGGAGTACAGTGAATACAAAAGAATAGATCGCTGACCTTGGTAAAAACAGCACAAAAGCCTTAATCTGTCCAGAGAGACCAAGAAGGTAACTGAGGAGGAGAAGAGAGCAGAAGCCTGTATACTCTTGCTCAAGTTCCTAATTCTGCTCGCCAAGAGATAAATACAAGACTTTCCTTTTGGGAATATGCAACAGCCTCTAACTCCCTTCCTTACAAACCATAGCAGTGGAGAAAGAGGTGGGTGGGAACTGGGTTTCTGCCAAAACTGCCAGTGTCAATCTTGACAATTCGAGGCAGAATTTGACACTGAGGAAGAAGAGAGAGTGTCTTTTATGAAAGGTGGGGAGACGTTTTTTAATAGCTCAGAAAGCACAAGATGAAAGGAGAAGAAAGACAGGGATGGGTGGGAGTGAGGCGGGCGGGAAGCAGGACTGCTTGGACCACTGGGGTTGCAACACTGCTGTTCACATGCAGGCAGGAGAAGGAAGATGCAATACTGGCAAAATTGAGAACAAAGAATAACTGTGGCTTTCCCAGCTGACGTGGCAGAGCTGTTCACCTTGGAAAAACAAGGAGTTCATGTTGCCTGGCTGTGTATTGCAAATCCCTAACATTTTCCTTTAGCTAGGTGTGTGCTCCAAAGGTAGCAATTGTTAACAATCAGCTGCCCGGACGAGGGGCTGTTCTGGCTGAGCAGGCTGGACAGATAAGACAGTGCTGTCCCAAGGCTCCCTGCGTGGAAAACAGCGGCAAGGCCCCACGAGCGAGCTAGTCTCCCCAGTTGTAGATTTCTAAAACTGGTGCGTCACGTCCGCTGGGCTGCACATACCAGCTCCGGTCCTGTCAGCTGTTCCTCACTCTATCATTGTGCTTCTTTGAGGGAGACCAGAGAACTGCCCTCCTGTTGCTACAGGCACCGGCACACCTTTCCCAGGTTGTGTCTGTGAGGAGCAGCAGAACAGAAACGCTGGAAGCAGTAGAGGCCAATCTATTATTTATACCCAGCTACTCCCTTTGGGCCTGAACAAGCAAAAAGCTCTCTTTAAAGGCTTATAATTCTTGGTCAGATTCCAAGAGAGACAAAGGGATGTTGTAAAAAGAGTTTCTTATGAGCTTGGTAAAACACTCTCCTAGGGAAGAGGCAGCAGGTTTCCTTTGTGTGGGAAGGCAGGAGGTAGACGATTTTGTTTAAATTTACATTCACAATGAAGGATTTTCTGATACGAGTTTCAATGGCACTCATTCCAATTTACATTTCTTTGAGCAGTTCTCTGCATTTGTAGGATTTCGGTGCCATTTCTAAAGCAGCAGCCCTGTTTCATGCCCTCTTAAGTCTGTATCACTCAGGAAGTTGAAAGTGCTGACTCAGGTCTCTGGAGAGCCCATGAAGCGTCTCTGTCCTCACCGTTGGCAGTTCTCAGTTGTGAATAACCACAGAACAAAAACATTTTGGTGCCCCCGGTTCAAATGCTGGGCAGATACGGGGCTTTCTTTTAAACAGGAAGGAAATGGGGAGTATCACAGTGGTGCCATTGTTAGCAGAAATAAGAGCAAAGACAACTGAAGTGACCGAGAACTGGGGAGAAAGCAGGGCCGCAGTTAGGTGGTGTGCTGTGTCCCAGCGGCCTGGGAAAACACTTCAAACGTGCTTTTGCTCCACTAGTTTCAGCTGAGCTTTAAATACCCAGAAAGGATCTGGAAGGTTACCAAGACAACAGCGTTCTGAAAACCGCAACGTTCAGGTTTGGGTGGGGATGAGGAACGCGTTCAAGTTATTCTGCAGGATCTGGAGTCGCAAGCCAACAAGAGAGTACACGCGGTCGGAATGCCCAGCAGGAACTGACACAGCCGTCACAAAGTTCTATTATTCCTTTTACTCGGCACAAACCACATGTTTTTCATTAGGTCCAAATTGTAAAAGAAAATATATACATATTAAACAAAAACACCAGAGTTCTGTGAACGTGTGCTTGGCAGTTTGCATTCAGGTTACAAATACTCGCACTGTGTATTTTAGAAAAAAGCTGTTTTACAAGGCTGTGATCCGCAGTCCAATGATGCAAGACGTGCCATATTCTCAGACATGATTTCGGCCCACACGTCCTCAAAAAGCAAACAAATAAACCCAAGTAAACTAAACCATCCCGCACTTCAACAGCTTGGTTGGTTAGGGTAGATTAGTGCCTCGGAACAAAGGGGTTTATGGATCAGAGACCTCTGAGTTTTCTGAATGTTTAAAGCCTGGTTTCCTAAGGACGCGAGACTTCTGCATTCACACCGTCCATCTGTCATCTCCCCCCACCTCCTCCACCCCCATCTTTTTAACTTACTGGCCAATTTGAAATAATTTTATGTAATTTGGCAGGCAGTTGAAGAAGGCTCCAGCACAGATTTCGGTTTGACAAAGTTTGTGAAAAATCAGCAGAGTAGAAAGTGATCAAATGAGGGTCCGTGCTGGGGGAAGAAGGCCGACAGCTACCTCTGCCTGTCCCGCTGGCCGGCCGCACACGCAGCCAGGAAGGCACGGTC
>JAAGNO010001166.1:0-30330 GCA_033439905.1 Ceryle rudis
GGGGGTGCCGGGCGGGGCGGGGCCATGGCCACAGCCCTTCGGAGGGCAGCGCTGGGCTGCAAAGACAGGGGGGGGTGGGGGGGGGGTGACAGCGCTGCCCCTGCTTGCAGCCTCTCAGCGAGGAGCACAGGAGGTGTGTGAGGATGTTTACATGTTAGATTGGCCTTGCTAAAACAAAAGACCTAAAACGCACTTTATCATGTGCCCCCCCCCCCCCTTTATTCCTTGTGCCAGCCCCAGCCCAGCTGCTGGTGGGTGGCTGAGTGCTCCCAGGCGCTGCCTCACGGTAGAGCCCTGTTTTCCAGACATGCTCCAAAGGACAAAATCCCTCAGTCCCGTTCTGGGGCTTGCTTAGTCCCTGCTCAGTCTGCCTCAAACCTATGGGAGGGCTGAGTCAGGGCCATGGGATTTTTGCCTTATATTGTCCCTATAAAAAACTAGATTAATAAATAAATCTCTTTATTCAGGTTGATTTGTATTTGTTTACCTCGGTGTTAGCTATGGCCTGTGTTTTTGGGACCCTTTTGGAATTGATTGGGTTTGGTTCAAGCTCCCTCAGGTGCTTACAAGAAAACACAAGTATGAGTTGCTGGTGACAAGCAGAAGGTGGGAATGTGACCAAGGGCACCTGCGTTGGGGTTGGGCTCCAGTGTCAGTGTTGACCTATTAGTCATTAATGTTCTGAGGCTTTCTAGTACACAAGCACCTATATACTATCTCTCTCATACAGATATACAGATATATGTGGTTTTAATATACATATATATGTATATACATGTATATCTATATATAAAAATCTCTATATAGGCCACACAATTCCAGACCTCTGAAAACACAGGCAGCTTTAATTAATAAAGTCTTGCACTTTTAGTATATTTGTACATATAAGCTAAAGCCTGGTGAGCGTTATCAGGCTGGTTTGACACAGTGAAAAGTTACTGTATATATTGTATATACTCCATGTAAAAAAAAAAAGAAAGAAAGAAAGAAAATATGAAGAAATCTTAGAATTGAGTATAAATCTTGGTTTATTTTATATGATGTCAAATATAGATACATTTATAAATGTTACTATTCTTAAAAGTATTTTGTAATGGGAAAAAGGAAGTGTCTTATGAAGATGAACAGTAAAGATTTTATTCTTGTCTTGAATCTATGTCCCTGCACAGCTCCATTGAATGGGAGCCCAAGCATTTTGACGAGCTTTAAACAGATTGTACATAGTATTTTGAAAAAAGAAAAAAAGAAATAAAAGAATACTTGTAAGACCTCTTACATGATATGCACTGTTGTTATTCCCTGGGTGGTGTGGGTCCACAGGGCATCAGAACCCGCTCCCTGCTCTCCAGGAGGCACCAAAGCAGCAGCCATCACCTATACATTGAATCACCGAATGGTAGGGGTGGGGAGGGACCTCTGGAGATCATCGAGTCCAACCCCCCTGCCAGAGCAGGATCACCCAGGGCAGGTCACACAGGAACAGATCCAGGCAGGTCTTGAAAGTCTCCAGAGGAGACGACTCCACAAGCTCTCTGGGCAGCCTGTTCCAGGCACTGTCACTCTCACAGTGAAGTTTTTCCTCTTGTTTAGGTGGAACCTCCTGTGTTTCAGCTTGTGACCATTACCTCTTGTCCTATCACAGGGCACCATGGAAAAGAGTGGCCCCTTCCACTTGACACCCACCCCTCAGATATTTATAGACATTAGTAAGATCCCCTCTCAGCCTTCTCCTCTGAAGACTAAACAGCCCCACTTCTCTCAGACAGATGTTCCAGTACCTTCATCATCCTCATAGCTCCCTGGTGGGACTCTCTCCAGTAGATCCCTGTCTCTCTTGAACTGGACACGGTATTCCAGATGTGGTCTCACTAGTGCAGTGTAGAGGGGAAGTAGAACCTCCCTCAACCTCCTGGATACATTTGCCTTTATGCCCCCCAGGATACCTTTGGCCTTTTTGGCCACAAGGGCACATTGCTGTCCCATGGATAACTTACTGTCCACTAGGATGCCAAGGTCCTTTACCACGGAGCTGCTTTCCAGAAAGTCTGCCCCTAACCTGTACCAGTGCATGGTGGTGTTCCTCCCCAGGCGTAGGACTCCACCCTTATCCTTGTGGAATTTCATTAGTCTCCCCTTCACCCAGCTCTCTGGTCTGTCCAGATCTCGCTGGATGGCAGCACAGCCTGCTGGTGTATCAGCCACTCCTCCCAGTTTCGTATCATCAGCAAACTTGCTGAGGGTACACTCTGTCCCTTCATCCAGGTCATGCATGAAGATGTCAAATAAGACATACACATGTGTATGAACAGCTGAAGAGATGCAGCTGGCTCAAGATGGAGACTGGGATTTCCATGACCAGTGCCAGAAGCAATAGGGGCAATGCATAAATTGGAAAGAACAAGGCACCAGAGTCAGCGCTGACCCATCAGCACACTGAAACGTTTGCATTTCGATGCAAGAAACAAGTAATGGTGCCCTTCCTGAGCTAACTCAGCCCCGAAGCAAGCTCAGGCCATCTGCAAGGCTAAATTAATCCCAGGCTTCAAAACTGGGGTCTCCTCTTCATTTTTCCTCCACTTCAGGGGAGGTTGGCACCCTAGCATGGTTTTTGGCCTGGTCTTGGCTTAGGAACATGTGTCTTTAACATGAACAATGCCCTTGAAGGAACTTCTGAAACAGTCCAGCTTGAGAAATAATAGTGCCTCAAACACAGATTTTTTATTTGTTGTTGTTGTTGTTTCTTAAGTGAAACAGCATTTGATTTAACATCCCATTTGTCTTACAGTACATTTGCATTCAATACATTGTATAAAGAGCCAACACAGCACCACAAATGTGTTGCCTTCTTGGTAAAGTGACAAAGCTATGGCAAAAAAGACAGAACAGCCTATTTTTCTGGAAACAAATTGGAATATTTCTTTCTGGTTTAGTCCAGATAACAATTGCAATCGCAATCAAGAACCTTGTACAGTCAACTGGATGAGAAACTTGTAGTAAAATCAACACACGGCTATTTCTTAAGTCACTGTGGTAGCAAACTCTTCTGAAAATACATTATTATCTAGCCATTAGTGATGAGCAGGTGGCTTGTTTTAGGCACGGACAGAAAGAGAGAGCGCTCTTTCTGAGTCACACTGCAGTGACCATTTCCTGGGGAACACTCGTGGTTGGATTACAAACAGTTTTCCCCTGTTGTGGAATGGTCTCACATTTTTACTCCTAGTTGAGCTTCATGTGGTCAAGGCCTGGACTCGGCGCATGAAGAGGTCAAGCAGCCAGCTCCTCGCTGGCGGTCAGGGCTGCCACCGCTGCCCTAGAGCACAGGGAACAGCAAGGGGCTCCCCGAGCAGCACACTCTCTACTGCAGGACTGAGGGAACAGGGCAGCCCTGCTGGCCAGCCCCCAGGCTAATGAGTGCATCTGACAAAAGGCCTCTGATGTGTATAGCAATAGTAACAACGGCCTCGCCAGTAGCAAGGACTGCGCGGCGTGCACTCACCACCACCGAGGACCACGGCATAGCTGCCCCGTCACACTGGTGACACTGCAGCAGGTAGTGCAATTTTGAAGCTGTATAAACAGCATCTCTAGTTTTACCCATCTCTATCCTACCTACAACTGTCTGTTTTGTACTGAATGATGCACATTCATTTATCTCCTACGACTGAACCAAAAAAAAAAAAAAACCCAGAAAGATAACTTCATGAAAATTGTTACAGAAAAAACAACTAACCCCCAGATAACGTGAAATGACACATCAATACTCACTTCACCACTCGCTTCCTCTTCGTGACTGAACTGTTCAAAGGTCAAAAACACTTCTAACAAGTTACAGTTTGAATGGAAAGTCCCCACCTGAGGAAGTAACTGAGTAATTCTGGGTCAGACATTCTGCAACCACCAGACTCCTTCCTGGCACTTCTGCTTAATTCCCAGCTACATGCAGCAGCTGACCTCCTGCACCAGAAGCGTGCACACCCGCAGCATCCTAAAGCAATGTGATGTGAATCTGGGTTCATCTCTCCACCATCGAGAACTTCAGATGGTCAAAAAGCTGCATCACGTGGGGATCTCTCTCCCTGACTATGCTGGGCTTTAAAGTCAAGGCATTGCCCTTTGGGACTGAAAAGAGGGAAAGAGCTTCTACCGCTCTAGGTCCCCCATTCTCAACTAAGGCCATGTGTATTTGTTATCCAGCCATCTCCACAGTGGGGAAGGGAAGGGAAGGAGCGAGACACTAACTCCAGAGTTACTCTGCCATAAGCAAAGCACAAGTGACCCTGAATGTTTTGGCACACTGTGGAAGCAGCCCAGCAAACATCCCTCTGTGTCATGCTCCTTGGAAATAGCCAGCATTTGCTACATCTAGATGTCCCCAAAAGATCAGCCCCTGACCCACAGGCTCCAAAGGGAAGAATCTGCCAGTCAGGTAGCTGCCCAAGTGCTGCCAGTCTGCTGGAAGTGACCTTGCTCCACCTGCTGAGGCTGGATGCTGGGCCACTCTGACTACTCTTGCTGGATCAATCTGCAGGTGTATTTACAGGAATGGTTTTTTCCTTTGGGTAAAAATATATAAACAAACTGAACAGAAAATTCATGCAGCTACTAAAAGCTAGTGTTCTCCTACATATCCTAACTTCTCACCTTAAATCTATGGTTTTTATATATATATATATGCTGGTAATCTCTCTCTATACATAGATATGATACCTGACAAGAGCTACTACATAACTGGTAATGGCTCTACAGTCTCTTGGACTGACGCAAATAGAAAATAGTATTTAAAAAGGTGCTCAGTTTTGCATAACCAAACCAAGTAATGTCACAAAGGCTACTGTATTTTGCAGGTTCCTCTAGTACAATCTTGTGTACTTAAATCTCAACATCTGGGCTCTTAACTTTGCTATCTCTGTGCTACCTTGCTTAGCACTCAGCTTTGACTACCTCTGGAACTTAACTGTATCTGTCATAAGCCTACAGAAGCTTTTCAGATGGGCAGCTGCATCTATTCCCATGAAGCTCCATTAATTTCAGCATAGCTATTTGCAGAAGAATTACTCACTGAGCAAACATTATCTGAGTATGTCCTGGACTAGAACAACAATATCATCTGCTTTGTATTTCTAAAATAACATTAGGAAAACAGTGAGTAAACAGATCTTAAAAGTAACACAGTGTTGCCCTGCTTTGCCTCAGGAACATGAATGGATAAATCACTTTCAATATTTTAGGCATAAAAAGCAGCTTTCTATTGTATCAAGTGTAATTAATTTGTGAAGGCTTCTGAGAAAAGCTTCCTCATTTCTTACATATATGATCTAGTTTTTGAAGTTACTGTTCATTCATTAAAACTTTCTTTTACATTAGTACCTGAGAGTATGGGCGAGAGTAGAAGTAATTAATAAATTCATTGCTCCAGATCAAAAACCATGTCCGTTAGGAGCAGTGCGGGAACTTGAACACCAATTGCAATGCCAGCATATCACCGAGTGCTTGTAATGCAAGTCAGAGTTCCCTTTTATTCATCATTCCTCTCAGCATTGCAAGACAAGCCTCAGTGAGTGAAACCATCCCCATTCTGCTTCTTTACAAAAACCAAGCGCAGTATAAAAATAATGGTGCCCTGCAGAGGAAGATTGTCACACAGGCTTTAGAAACAGCCATTTTTAACTAGTTTAGCAGAAAGTTCCAGTTTACTTTGTTTCTAAAATAAAAACTCTTCCCCTCTCTCTCTGAACCCATTCTGGCACCAGCTACACAAGGTTCAAGGCCAGTATTTATCAGCATTTAACACTGGCAGAGCTTGCCTCCACAGGATCTTTACTGTATCGTTTTTTATATACCAAAAAGTCAGATTCCAGAGGAATTTCCTGTTGCCATGAATCCCAGCAGACAGAAAATGTTACAGCAGCAACAATCCAAAGAGTTATACAAAAGAAAGAATAACTACTAGGTTGAGGTATGGACATGGCAGGCAAAGGAGCAACAGCAATCTCTGGATTAGTATGAAAAGAGAAAAAGAGAACTTGTATATAGGCTGAGCTAGAAAAGCAAGAAACCAGTTGTTTGTTGCAAACACTGAGACATGAGCTGGGAGAAGGCAATCTGGAAACTGCTGATGAGGGGCTGGAATCTGCAAGAGTCCAGGACCATTGGTAACACCAAAGAGAGGAATTCAGAGCAGGGCAACTTTCTTCTCTAACCTCATGCTCTTGTGCCTGCCATAGCCACTACTGTCAGTCTTCACTCTGCTTTAATCTCAGCTCACATACAAACTTGGAAATTAATTCAACTAACCTGGAAGACAACCTCTAAGCTGTCAATAGTTCTTTTAAAAGAAAATGGCTGGAATTCATTTTATCACAATAATAGAAATGAGCCTGGAGAGCCCACACTGTCATTCAGATAGGTTTGCAATAGGTCACATCCAGTATTTTCCACGCAATGCTGCATATTTCAGTAACATGGAAAAGACAGTTTATTATTCAGTTACTTTTTTTTTTTTTAGTGAAACTTGTGAACAATGCAAGAAAGTGATTGTGCTTCAAACTATTTTTATTTACATTATATACCAGTAATCTGATATTTAAAGCTATCTCTTCAAACTCCGTTCCCTATGTAAACACCAGACTCCATAGTAATAACCTCATTTGCAAGGGCTTTACGCAATTAATTCAGTTAAAGGTAAAAAAAAAAATTACATTCTGGTTCTTGCTTTAAGTTGTAAATTTTTAGCACTCTCTATTTTAACTTTTATGTCATGAGGTTTCTCAAAAAATCTCACGAAGGCTGGCTCATTTAATAAGGATGCCAGAATCTGTTCAAAGGCAAAAGACCATTCGTGACTCCCTCTCAAACTCTGTGCTCTACTGCCTTCAGTCTGCTCAGAGCTGCTTTTCTCCTGCCCTTTTCTGGGCATTTCAGCAGGCACCTCCATAAGAGCAACTGGACTTTCAACTGGTGATGTTGGACTCTGCAGTCTTCTCCCAACTTCTTCCATTTTCAGCAGGAGGCTGGTAACCACTGCTATTGCCTGATACAACAGTTCCTCCTCCGGATCCCCGTGGAACAGATTGTACAGAGTTTTTGAGAACTGGATGAACTGAGACTACAGAGAGATACAGAGCAGACCGTTCAGATAAGTGCAACACAACTGCCTTGCCTCACTACACATTGGGAGCTCAGTTCAGTGCCTGGTGCTGCCAGGCACCTGGTACAACTGCTCTGATGACAATATGGGCATGGACCGGCCCTGATAAACTGAAGTGAGTCTGAAAATCCCTCTCTTCATAAGCTTACAGTTTAACAGCAATTAAAAAAAACCCCAGTCTAATGATTCATGTGAAGGTCTGAAATGCAAGGGATCCTACAAATTCCTTAGAAAACTACTACTAGGACATAAAGGATAAACAGCAGTCAAATAGCAGACTTTGATAAGACAGTTTACCTGATTCATTCTTGGCAAATCCTTAATGTTCTCTTCTTTTTTAAGAAGCTCATCTTGCCATTGCTTCAGATATGCCTGAATATCAACCTTCCCCTTCCCTGCTTGACAAAAAAAATAAAAATAAAAAAAGAAGTGAACAAACAAGAATTAAGAGCTTCCAAAAGAACTGGCATCCCCCACGTCATTCCTTCTCAATAGAGTGGTGGGGCCAAGGACTTAACAGGCTGAGAGTTTCCATTACCCTCTCACTCCCCAGGGCTATACTTAGAGAAGCAGATGAAGTGTTAGCACTACCCTAGAGATGACGTTACTCAGTGTACTTTGTCACCACACGCTTTCCCACCTCTATCCCTACAAAAGGCACAGTTACCAAATGTGACTCCAGGATTCTTTACCTTTTTCTGGGCTGCTCTTCAAGGAGTCACTTTCAAGACTATCCCCTACTAGGAAAGGAAAAAGAAGAAAAAGTTATTTATTTGAGAAAGGATGTCCAATGGTTCATTTCCTTTTATCAAAAATTCTTTTCTTAAGGAGCAAGACCCTCACTGACCCCTATGTTCTCAGCACAGATTAGGCCAAGAAGAAACCACATGGTAAGATTTGGATAATTTATATAAAAAACAGAAGCAACCATGAGGCTGGAGGTCACTAAAATAGCTGCAGTCAGTTATATCAAGCAAACAATCTTCATAATGATCATGGCCCACGTCTCGAACAGTGGTGAGAACAGTATCCATATATTACACACAAAGTACTTTTAGATAGTTTTTAAAAACCTAAAAGAATCTGTCTTCCAAAGAAGTAAAACCACACAGCTTTCCAAACAGAATATTTTATCAACTCCATAAACTTAGACCCCACCAAACTTTTTTCAGCTTACTTAGTTTAAAATAGAAGTAAAGGATTTTGAAACGCTTACTTATGTGCTTCAAAATAATGATGCACTTGGCTATTTTATTCCTTGAGGTCGGATATATCATCCCATTATATGCTTTGAATGCAACAGTGAAATACCCCTCACTTCAACCACCACTGCAACAGGTGGCCTACTATGCTGAAAAACGCTGACCCGTTTCTGTGCAAACACCCATGGCCTTTGAATTCAATCATCAGACAAGGCACGAATTCTGTGCTACTTTATAAAAATGCAACTACCTACAAAAGATCTTTGAAGAGGATGCTTGTTAACACTGATATGATTTACTCATTTTCAGAAGACACCTCCCTGTTTTTCACAAGATAATTAAGACTCCCTCTAATATTCTGCAGGCAAAGCCTCACATTCTGGAGCTTACCACTGAGTTGGCTGAAGTGGATCAGCTCTTCCTTTGAAAGATCACCACCTTTGGAAGGGCTTAGAGATTCTATTTCAGTAAAAGCTGCAATAAATAAATAAATGAAGTGGGTTTGGGGCTCCCAAGCATTACCAAAGCAGTGATAAAAAGCAAAAGCTTTTTACAGGCAAATGGTCCCTGTGAAGAGAAATGCTGTTGGAGCAGATTAAGACCTTCCCAAATACATCACTCTGGAAGAAATACAGATCTGCATTACAGCTGTAATTGCCTGTACTGTAGCCAGGACTATTGACAACAGGAAGAAATGTAAAACTAAGGAAAAAAAAAAAAAAAAACCACAACAAAAAAACCCATGCAAAGATGATAAAAACTAGAAATGGGCCTCTCCAAATGCCAGCCCCTCTCACTTACCTGGAGGAATGTGCAACTTAAAAAGTAGCTTGAGTTTGTCAGTGAAACTTCCATTATACATGGTATCTGTTAGAGGAAAGAGGCAAGAGTTTGTTCAACCAGACCAAACTTTAAAACACCCACTTAACCTAAACAAATACAAGCCAGGGAGGGAGGCTGGAACTGGGCATGTGTCTGCTCTAAGAAGGCAATATCACCTGCAGCTGAGCCTGGGGCTTGCCTACACTGAGGAAAGAACACTAATAATGTCTATGACTTGCTAAAATGAGACCACAACACAAAAAAAAAAAAATATATAGCACTAATCCCCTTTCGGCATTTTCCCCTTTTTTTTTTTTTTCCTTGAACAATACCACTTTGAAAACAAAATGAAAGGAACAGAGTAGTAACTTTCAGTTCCCCAGAGCTACAGGGCATTGGTCATCTTGTACGATCTGTGTAAGAGATGGCTTAGTATGAGGAAGCATTTATCATCAACCACACAGGCTGGGCAATGAGATCATGCCATTTCCTAATTTTCTGGTATTTTGGTGGTAAAGCTGTATTTAAATTTAATCTCAAATAAGAGATTATTCTCCAGAGGATTCACCTCTCAGAAAAGTTACTGGATTGTAAAGCCTTGCTTTAGCTACTTCATGGTGAAATACAGACAAGAAAACGAGAGCACAGTTCCGTAACCTTTATCATTCACCTAAATGGTGTCATTCCCACTCTCAAACTTATAAATCTGCTTGGACCATTTTGCTTACTAATTAAACAGTCTTCGCATTTAACGTCACATGATTAAAATCAGACTATTTGACCCTAAGTTAAGGGCTAGTCTCCTTAGGCTCTCTATACAGTGTATGGAAGGTGATAGCTCCGGTACTACTCCAAGATGAGTTCCCTTGTGAATGTGCTACATATACGTGCTGTTCTCTTACCAAGAACACAGGCAAATTGTTTGAAGTTTATAAGGCAATCAGAGCTCTCATCCATCAGTCTGAAAGTCCACAATGCAAGCGAGTCTCTGTTTGCACAGTGTGACCAGGGGCTCAAGAGGTGATAGAGAACCCTGAATTGCTGGCAATCGATCCGATACTGGTCAAGATATGGCAGACTGGCATCGTGATGATGCAAGACAGGACTATTTACATTCCAGTAACAAGAAAGAAAGTGCTCCTTCTGCAAAGGAAAGATAAAATGTTAGATTTTCTGAAACAACAGCTCTCTGAGAAAAAGGTGTGGGAAGTTAACTGTATAATTTGATTTAAAGCTGACATGTAGAACATATGTTGAATCTTGTTTTTACCTCAACTTCTTCAAACTGTTTCACACCTGTAACACTGTTCACCGTGAAGATGGATGTTTGGTAAGTGAGAAAAATGGGACTTTACCTTGAATAATTCATAAAGCTCCTCAAGATCACCAGGACTGAATTTTACATCCTGGGACACAACACGTAGCTGAAATAAAATGAAGAGAAAATTAATTAACGAGTCTTCCCTCTTTGGAATAAGCCTGTAGAATAAAGTTTTGGGAGACTTAACATTACATTAAAAGATACTGCTTGAATATTCTAAGTTTTGGCATGTTACAATTAGGAGTAAAAAGAGAACTTCTTTTTAAAATTAATCAGAATGTTATAAATTGAAAGAAATAATTTCTCCTAAAAAAAGGGAACTTCAAGCTAGTCACATTACTTGCATCCATGGAGCCTACACTATGCAACCCAGGAGATAAAACTCAATTCTTTCTAATGATATAACATATAGCTTCCTTTATAATGAGCAAACCATATGTTCAGCTCTTAACAGTGAAGCTGAATCTTCATTTTTTAAATTTAAATAACAAAATAAATCTTGACAGCTTTTTAAAACAACGTTAGCTACAAGACAAGGTTCCATCTTCACACGTTTTGTAGAATGAAATGCAACGGTTACCATCTTAGCACAACCAACAGTGTTCAGTATCAGTTGCTAAAAGCCACATTTACTACAGGAAGAAGCACTGCTTGTGAAATAAATTAGTATTATCATCACTTACTGGAAACAGACCACAGAAGAAAAGAAACAAAGGAAAAACCTTACAACCTCCACTTTCATCCAGGAGTCTGAACCTAAAGGTTCAGACATTGGCAGCTGAAGAGCTACCACACCACACCACACACACACTACCAGCCATCCACACACACTGGAGACGAGAAGTGACCCTTGTTGAATGCAGTAATCTCTTCAGTGAGATTTGGGATCATGTCCCAAAGTAAAAACTGCGGGTGATTAATTGTTCTACTGTAGCACTGTGGACATTTTAGAGTCCTCTATGCCTCTAAGAGAAATGCATTAGTGATTTAACCACAGCAAATGGAAATATAGGTCAGGCTGTTCCAGTCAATGCAAAGTGACAGAGAGATGCCAGCCTTTAGCTGTTGTCTGTGATGCTGTTAACTTGTAACAGAACCAGGTCATGCTGTGATTCACGGACTGAAAACATCACAGGCTAAACCTCAGTCAACAGACACCCTGCAGATGAGAGGGATTTCAGTGTATAGAATTATATATTTGGCCCTGGTAAATGTAGCTCTTCTCAGAACTGTCCAAAACGGAGTGAACATTAACAGAGAGAAGGGTTTAGCTCTTCCAAGTCACTCACCACATTCTGCTTGGTCGTAGCTTCTAACATCTGGATCACATAAAGTCTGTTCCTGCTGCGCATGCTCTCAACATCCTCGTATCGAATATCACCATATCTCTAAGAAGAAAAGCATCATTCCATGAAATCAACTCGCATCTCAGAAGATATTTTTGTCTTTCTTGCATCTAAGTACAATACAGGCATGGACACAAAGGAAGACCCCAGGAACTCTGAAAAAAAATCATTTACTAGAGCACAAACATTCTCCCTAAACAGTGTAAATCTTAAAAGGGCAGGTGTTTCAAAGAACAAGGGAGAAAGAAGAAACTGGAGTAATTCACTGTGTGTGGAGACAAAGGAAGGGATTTTACTGTGTGTCGGCTCTATATCCAACTCACACGCTGACTACTACAGCAGGGTGGCAAAGTGTAAGAGGTATATGTTGTCAGGGCTTAGAATTCACTCTACTGAACTTCAGAAGTTAGCTGAAGTACTTTCTGGAGCCCTCTGGAATTTCTGAAGGATAGGGAAGGTGTCTGACTATTGGAGTAGAATAAATACATTTACCTTTAAGGAAAAATGGGATAGTAGACAAAAACTAGAAACAAATTCCCAGAGAAATCATGAAACAAAGTATTACACAATTAAAATCTAAATAGAAACAGAATATATCGAAGCAGGCCAACATTCTTTATCAAGATCATATCAAATCTATTTAATTTCCTCTTATGAGGAAATTCAGTCTAGTGTGTAGACCTGCAACAGCAGCTAGAACACCTCTTCACTTCCGTAAGGTTTTTGACACTCTTCAGCAGTACATTAAACCAGAAAGACATGGTGTAAAATCATGACCACCACACACCATGCGCACAACCAGGTCTAATAACACACTTGGAGAACAAATGAGTGATAAATGACCGAACTAGGCAGGACTTCCAGAAGTTTTTCTATGCTGTGTTTTGTTCCCATTTTCAGCAATGCACTTTAAACAAGAGGTGAAAAACTGCAACACAGTCACAAAGAGTTTGAGCACGTAAGCTTTGAGGAAAGGTTAGAGGAACTGCTTGTGCTGAACCTAGAAAATGAAAAGATCAGAGTTTGAAGGGTACACAATGAGTAACAACCTAAATCAACAAGGAATTGGACAGAAAACTGCAATTGATAATCCTCAACAGCGCTTTATGAGCGCCCAAGAGGAACTATACTGGATTATTAGGATATTTTCTGACAAGGGCTGAAGTTTTTGCTGGAGAGTTTTAGCAACTTTAGACATTTTTCAAGGCTGATCTGGGTCTATGCTGGAGAGGCAGCTGAACTGGATGACCTGTGTAGAGTTCTCTTCCAGAACTGTATTTCTAGATTCCTGTGAAGACCACTACCAGCATATTTCTGACTTGGAACAAAGAGGAAGCAGAGAGAAATTGCATCTCTGAATCATAACTCATTCACTGGTCTGGCTTCTGGGCACTGATATTGTGCAATGGCCTCAGTAAGAATATAACCAAGATGTATAATCTAACACTGAATTAGCCTGATGTGATAAAATGATCTATTCACTGGTTAAACATTATTTCTTCAAACCTGTTTAGGCTGCCAAAGAAACGAGTCTTGCATTTGTGCCTAAGTCATAAAGGCATGAAACTGAATATAATTTTAAAATTCAACTCCGTATCTTTTCACTTAATCTCATTTGTCTTGCGAACACCCAGGCAACGCAACAGTATCACAAACACCATCCCTATTCACTTATTTATGATTTGTAATTAGACCTGTCTGCAGAACGACAACTCTCCATTGCAGCAATCTTCCCATTTCAGAATTTGTTTTATTTTATTTCCACGGTGAAATAAAAATAAAACCTTTCACACAGAACTGTGTTGAAATTAACTGTCTGGTCAAAATGGGAAGCAGGAGATTGACTCTCACTTTGTATCAGCAGTTCTCAGACAAGGGGTTGTGACACCAGCATTGAAGAAATTCAGCGTCAAGTCAAGATAAGTATTTGCATCCAAAAAAAGGGCTGTGAGATATGGGCCTGGGAACAGGGCTGTCAGCTTAGAAGTGGGAGATTCAGGTTCAAGGATCTGCCCAAATTAATGTTCAAAAGCCATAAGAAATGAGAGGCTATTGCTTTGGGCCTGGCACCCGCCTGCAAAGGCAGGGGGAGAAGAAAGGGGGTTTCTTTGGCTTTGTCTTTCAGTTAGAATTCCATCTCTGTGAAAGCTTCAGCTTACACTTCAGAATGCAATATACAGCACTTCATGATTTACCAATGTCTGCTCTTTATTCTGCAAGTATTCATCCTCGCTATGAGATCTCATCATGTCAAGACCCATAATATTTTTGCAACAATTCTTACAAGAATCTTTAAAGTGTTCTACACACATCATTCTTTAGTGCAACACTCTTGTGAAAAACCACTGAGAGCAGAAACATGGACTTTTTACATGATTAGCCCAGTGCTACAAATACACTTCAAGAGAACTTCAATTTCTGATTCTTGTCTTTATTCACCCCACTAAAGGCAAAGCCCTCTTCCCAGTAAAAATCAAAAGAGAGAGGTCCTAAATTATACAGTTTGTACATCTTTTCTGAGTCAAGGCCAGGACATTTTTCCAAAAGCGATGTATTGTGGATCTTTCACTAACTAGAAACATATGGCTGAGAATTAAAAAAGGGGAAAATAAAAAAGAGAAAAGTATCGTACAGATAAAAGACACCAGCTAATAGAAAAAAAAAAAAAAATCACATCACAAAATGTGAGCAGATCTCTTCTCCCAGCTTGCCTTTCACTTCACGTGGGCTGAGCCGAAACCTATCTACAAGTGCATTAATACTCTGATACAAATCATGCCAAGGAAGGAAACGCCTCACAACAATCAGAGGACAAAAAGAGAAGAAGCTAGATCTATTTCCTTGTCAATGAAGAGTTGAAAGCTAGAGGCTGCCGAAATCAAACTTGCGAATTGAAAGGAAGTGCTTAAAAGATCCTAACTGGTCTACCTCACCCAACACATCTCCTAACGGTCATTTAACCCACAGAATAAGCTACTGAAGTACAGCTTCCTGCACCGATTATGTCAGATGTTGCCACTACCTGCAATGTGCTGTAATCAGTCTCAAGCTACTAAATGCAAGGGCTGCTTCTGCTGTCCTTTCCCATTTAATTGACACACTAATAACGTGAATGATGGTAATGCATGACCTAAGGAGCTCCATTCAGGCCAGCCTAGCAAGCACATTCCAGGCAGTTAAAAGAACCAAAACAATACAAACCAATCCCATAACCTATAAGGTTTTCAGTGGGGCTCCACAAAATATACAGCCCAATACAGAAGAGTGTGGCCAGCAGGTTGAGGGAGTTTCTCCTCCCCCTCTACTCTGCACTAGTAAGACCACATCTGGAGTACTGTGTTCAGTCCTGGTCTCCCCAGCTCAAGAAGGACAGGGAAATACCAGAAAGTGTCCAACGGAGAGCTACAAAGATGATGAAGGGACTGGAACATCTCTCTTATGAGGAAAGGCTGAGAGATCTGAGGCTGTTTAGCCTGGAAAAGAGAAGACTGAGAGGGGATCTTATTAATCCTTACAAATAGCTGAAGGGGGGGTGTCAAGTAAAAGGGGCCAGTCTCTTTTCCATGGTGCCCTGTGATAGGACAAGAGGTAAATGGTAGCAAGGTGAAACACAGGAAGTTCCACCTCAACATGAGGAAAAACTTCTTCACTGTGAGAGTGACAGGGCCTGGAACAGGCTGCCCAGAGAGCTTGTGGAGTCTCCTTCTCTGGAGAATTTCAAGATCCGCCTGAATATGTTCCCGTGTGACCTGCCCTGGGTGATCCTGCTCTGGCAGTGGGGTTGGACTCAATGATCTCCAGAGGTCCCTTTCAACACCTACCATTCTATGATCTATGATTTCTACCAGCCTTGACATATTTTCTACTCTAGTTTGTACAATTCAGCTGCACTATTTTTAAGGTAGCCCATGCAACAAAAACACCGCACGGGATGTGAAAACATACCCACAAAAACACGTACTTCATTTGACTCTCGGATCAAATCAGTAATGTCCACTTTCGGATGGTCACTCTTTGTATCGCTGAGGTTGGAGCCCTGCTGCACAGCTGGAGGCAAAGGACTGTCTTTATTAGTGACACTGTCAAAAAATCTGCACAAAGCAAACACACAAGAAATGAGCAGGAACCAGTTTATCAGAACAAAATGATAACATCATCATCTACTGAAGAAAAAGTGCATATAGAAGGGGAGATACCAAAGAATACCGGTATGAACAAATACGCTGTAATAGTAGCAAAGCTATACACAGGTGGGAACTGGTTACCCAGAGAAGGTTGTAAAGCTTCTAGCCTTGGGAGTTTTTAAGACCCAGCTAGACAATAACATGGCTGATGTGATCCGGTGCTAGCAGTAATCCTCTTCTGAGTGGAAAGGTAAGAGTAGAGGCTTGCCAAGGTCCCATCGGCTCGGCATTCCCCCAGTTCTCTAATCTGCCCAGCAGGGTTGTACTACATGACTGGGAGAGGGGAAAAGAGGCTTGCCCTGAACTGTGACCAAGGCAATCTCAATTCCCTCGGATGCTATGCCAAGACATGCCTGATCTGCACCTATTCATCATACCTACCCAATCAGCCTAGACAGATCCATTAGGGGAGGCTGGCCAATTGCTTTGCCAGCATCAAGGAACACGTCTATGGACGGATAGACTCCTTTTTCTTTAGAAGAGGCAAGCTACTGTAATCATTTTTTAAACATACCAGCATGCTGAGGGCTGGTTAACTGCAACAGAAGTGTTACAACCAGATAAAATGTTGAAAGCAAAAGTTCAAACCAAGGTTGTAATAATCATCAAAATCTTGGGCGTCAAGTCAAAACAGCAGCTTGTTCGGGTCAAGTGAAAATTAAAATTCCACCACACTTCTGGATTTTAGGTTTTAATATATTTAAACTGGGTGAATGTGCTCTTACTGTTAGGGTTTTTAAGTGTTAAACATTTAAATGAGTACAGCTAGGTTTTACAAGAAATACCAAGCTGCATCATCTCTTATAATAAAAATTACATTTTCCTCACTAATTCTGTAGCTTCTAACCTATTCAAAAATAACATTTACAAGTCTCACTGAAAGGAAGTTCTTATTATCAATTCTTAGCAGGCATAACCTGGTGACTACTACAGGCCAGTCTGTTTGCTGTTTTAATACTCCACAATACACAATCACAGCAGCAACAACAGAATTTGGATAGTTAGAATTTAGAAGAGTGGCTGGAAAGCTGCTTGGAGGAAAAGGACCTGGGGGTGTTGGCTGACAGCTGGCTGAACATGAGCCAGCAGTGAGCCCAGGTGGCCAGGAAGGCCAACAGCATCCTGGCCTGCATCAAAAAAATGGTGTGACCAGCAGGAGTAGGGAGGTGATCATGCCCCTGTACTCGGCACTCATGAGACCACACCTTGAGTACTGCGTCCAGTTTTGGGCACCACAGTATAGGAAGGACATTGAGGTGCTGGAGCGGGTCCAGAGAAGGGCAATGAGGCTGGTGAGGGGTCTGGAAAACATGTCTTGAGAAGAGAGGCTGAGGGAACTGGGGTTGTTTAGAGAAGAGGAGGCTGAGAGGAGACCTTATTGCTCTCTACAACTACCTAAAAGGAGGTTGTAGTGAGGCTGGTCTTGGTCTCTTCTCCCAAATTACTAATGATAGGATGAAAGGTAATGGCCTCAAGTTCCATCAGGGGAGGATTAGATTAGATATTAGGAAGAAATTCTTTACTGAGAGTGGTTGGGCAATGGAACAGACTGCCCAGGGAGGTGGTAGAGTCACCATCCCTGGAGGTGTTTAAAAAACGAGTAGATGTAGCATCTGAGGCTCTGGTCAAGTAGTTAGGGAGATGTTGGGATGAAGGTTGGACTTGATGATCCTAGAGGTCCTTTCCAACCATAACAATTCTACGATTCTAGGTAGGGAGTGAAGCAAAAGCTGTGCAACTTTTGCTTGCAATATATCCATTTAAAATGCACTTTATGGTGCATATTTGAATTTATTTTTCAAATGCTAATACGAAACAGACATCTGGTCATGACTGTCCTCATCACTGTGTTTGATTTTTTGTCTTACTTCTATTTTAAGCCAGCAGCAGCAGAGGAGCCAGTAGCCTCAACTACAAGAGCTGAGCCATAGAATCTGTTGTCACTAAACCGATGCCCAAATTTGTTGCAACAGTTTTAGTGTGCTCCAGATTACCTCATCATTAAGGAAAGCCAACTTCTCTAAGTGATATAAATTCCAGGCAAAAACCACATTGCTTTTACTTTAAAATGCACAAATTGGCAATGGTTTTAGAATAATTTTAATAGAGGATGGGAATTTTAGAGGATCCAGGCACTTTGCCCAGCCACCCCTTCCAGAATTTCAGTCCAAGATGAACGCTTAATTCCTCTGAAGCCTTTGGAACTCTTGGCCAGATGTCTTCCTAGCTGCCCCGGAATGAGTTACGTATTTGCAATTATAGCAGCTGCTACACAACCCATAAAAACAACAGTTACATTGATACCTGTTGAGAACAGTGACTGCTTCTGCATCATCCTTACAAGTCAGCAACTTCTCCATGTTGTATTCCAGCACTGCGAGACCCAGCTGCAAGATTGCTTTTATTCCATCATAGAAGAAACAGTCCACCACATTGACTGCACTTTCAATAGGCAGCACACTGATAAAAAGGGTAAGGAACCAGGAGAGAGAGACCGAGGAGAAAAAAGTCATGTCCGTCATGTGGTCTGTCAACTGAGGCAGATGAACCCTGATGAGCTCCTCAAACACTGCCTGATCTACCAAGGCACCTGCAGGGAAAGGATAACAAAACCACCACCCAAATCTTAATACAGAGAAGCAGACTTTTCTCAAGAGCACTAGCTAGAAATAAAGCTCCTGTCCTAACACAACTATGTTGTAAAAGCCAACACAGGCCTAGCTGCAGGGAACTGTTGGCTTCGCTCCCTGTGCTGGAAGCTGTGCAATGTGTGCTTGGGTCCAGAGCCTTGCTGCAGGCTGTGAGGTGTGTCAGCACTTTTGTGGGCGCGTGGCCACTTCCAGTGATTCTCCTGACAGCCAATACACCCTCTCTGCAACTGAAGAGAAACTTCTCGTCCAGTTTTCTTCTCGGGTATACAAGTACTGAGTATGAGATGGAAGATTAAATCTGGACCTGGAGTAATTTCTTCCTTTATATAAGCTGACTAAATTTCAAATAAAATAGTATGAATTGCAGTTATAATGCCAAAAGAACAGTATAATAGTCTGACAACTTTCTGAGTAGCTATGCCTAGAGTAATGACAATATGTGACAATCATATTCACTCCTGCTTAAGGAGGAGTCTTGGGATGTTCTACTGCACAGTACTGAGCCAAATGCATCTGTTTCTCTCCACTGTTCAGCTTTCAGTTCATTCCTTATGTTTGTTCCTAATGAATGATCATTTACATTCAATTCCAGATAGATAAAAAGACAGACGGATGTTACCAATGATTCGACGATTGAAATAATCAGGTAACATCCTTTCACACACAGCAACCAGAAGCCAGAACGCTTCTTCCTCTTTAGCGTACAGCAGAAGTACCGATGTCAAAATATTCATTGCCTGTAATGTTTAAACAAGGAAGGAAGCATTTATTAGGAAAGATGGTGAAAACACAACTGCTGTCATTTGTTAAAATTTGTATTTCTGAAAGCCCTCTACAGCACATTTTTAGAGCACTAGGATAACCTACAGCCATACCCACTATAAGACTTTTACCTCTGTATTATTGAATTCAGAGCATAGTATTCAAACTGCATAAAAATATTTTTCAGTGCTAAAAGAATACAAAGGCATATATGAAGTGGAGATGACAGCATTTATCAACAAATTCAAGTACAATGTAAAAACTCATGCACACAGCAGAATGATATAAGCAATGTAAGTGAATCACTGAGCAAGAAGCCATTACACATTTATGGGACCGATTTTATGAGGTGCCACCATTCTGAAAATTATGAGCTAATACTTGGACAACCATCACTAAGAGTCTCAAAACTGCTGTACCTGACAATACCCAATTTGGGGATTCCTGTATGCATAAGCTGTTAGAACTCTCCTGAGTGCAGAAATTCCTGTGTCACTTTGAAAAGCTGGATGCTCAGGTAAGGAGCGCCGTAAATCTCGTTCAATTTCATCAGTAGCTAAAGTGCACGTTCCTAAGGACTTTTCCACCAGCTCGGTGTAATACCCAGGGTTGGATGCCATATCATTTACAGCACCTGCCAACACAGTGCATTGCACAGTATTAGAAGACAACAGTAAAGTATCTACACGATTGTCTGTAACTCACATAAAAATTTTTGGTGCCTACTGAGGTACCTCATGAATCTCCAGATGTTACCGCAGTAGCGTATCATAGTAATTCTACTGAAATTAATGGACTGGAATGAAAACAAAAAAAGCAAAATAAAACAAAGCTTGGAGGAAATCTGTATCACTTCCCACTATAAAGTGGATTTTGACTTGAGTTTTATTGTTCTATTGGAAAGGGGGCAGAAAGCCTCCTTTCACCTACAATTTTGCCCAGGTTTTCTGGTAAACACAATACCTTTCCATCAGTAGAGCTGGGAACTGATTGGAAAAACTAGGCAAAAGGGCTGATATTTACCTAATAAATTCCCTAACTTTTATGTCAACACCTTCCGAGACAGAGAGATTGTGCTATATGCCATATGCTAACAGAAGCATAAAGGCCCACGTAACACTGAAAGAACACTAGCAAAGATAAATCCATGTTCACAAGTCCTCAAAATACAGCAGACTTGAGTGAAGAGTAAAAAATGCATTTGTTATGATAAACAGATCCTCTGGAACAGCAGAAAGCTCTGCCTGGGGGAACACAGCGAGTACAGCCATCAAGTAAGGTCCTGGGTGGCTTCTCAAAATCTACAGCTCATTTTTGGAATCTGACATAGATCAAGTCAGTGGCTGCTGCTTTTCTGTTTCAGTGAAGGGGAACAGAAAGCACACAGAGGTGTTGTAAAGCAGTGTCTTAATTCCCTGGGCCTCCATTTCCTCAAGTTAAGTGTTCTGACATAGGTGTGTTCTACAGAAGAAAGCCACAAAAGCACACTCAGAGCTTTGGGAAAAGATCCCATATGCCTAAGAAAGTCAACAATTCCTGTACTTCTTGCTCTTTAAACCAAGCAACAGCATATAACAAAGAGCTGCTGATAACTGGGGCCAAATTCTCTGCCAGGAAAATAGTGCAGTTTTTGTGTCTGGTAACGTTATCCTCTCAGAAAACATAAATCAGAACAATCGAAAAACCATCCCACAAACATGCTTTTCTTTATAGCAAATGAAGAGGCTTTGTGGAAACTGCTTGTCCCCTGGAATAGCACATATTCTTATCATGATTTTTCAATCGACTTTGTTGTAAAAGAAGCAGATGCAGGTTTAGTTTTAATCAATGCAAACCAAAATAATAGACAAAATTATCCTGTTTATAATTTTGAAGTGTCTTTCATCAGGAACATTTGGATAAATCACCAGAGGTAAAAGCGTATTTTGTCAGACTGCATTCAGGCAGTAACTAGAACATCCATACAGTGGAGTCCACAAAATGAATCAATTATACTTGCTGTGCAGTACCTGAGAAGAGCAGCCAGAGCTCTCCTCTTAATGCCTCTGGGATCCCTCGGACCACTAGGTCTCGAGTCTTCTTTGTTCGAAACATACTGACACCGTGTCCCCGTTCAACAAAGAGGATGTTCCAGGACTGTTCCTTCATTTTTTCTTTCAACTATGGAAAGCAGAACACAACAAGCATTAAGTATACTGAAAGATTTTCCTCAGGTTTCAGAGAACAGAACCAAATTTTGACCTCAGTTATATAAACTGGAAATGACAGCACTGGCATCCATATTGGTATGTGAAATGAATGCTGATGCAAATCAGAGCAATATCTAAACTATGCATAGTGTACATTTGTCATACAATGCCATCTCCTATATGACCTACTATTCTTTGAAGTATATTGTTAGAAGAAAATCTGTACCAGCTCAAACAAGAGGTAAATCTAATCCAGTATCCCATCTGACAAAACGAACAGCAAGTGCCACAGGACAGTAAGGCCAAGCAAACATTTATAAAATCCTCCTCCATCCTCCAGCAAATAAACAGAAATGTCTGGGCTGGAAGGGACCTCTAGAGGTCATCCAGTCCAACCCCCCTGCTGAGAGCAGGGACAACCTCAACTAGAGCAGGTGGCTCAGAGCCTCACCAAGCCCCACCTTGAATGTCTCCAGGGATGGGGCCTCAACCACCTCCCTGGGCAACCTGTTCCAGTGCTCCACCACTCTTGTGGTAAAGAACTTCCTCCTTATTTCTGACCTAAATCCTCTCCTTTCTAATTTAAACCATTGTCCCTCGTCCTTTCAGTCCAGGCCTTTGCAAACAGGCCCTCTCCAGTCTTTCTGTCAGCTCCCTTCAGGTACTGAAAGGTGGTTATTAGGTCTCCCTGGAGCCTTCTCTTAAACAGAAGCACAAGCACCTCCTCAGCAGAGTCAACTCTCTGAATTTAACAACATATAGCAGATTTTTCCCTGCAAATTGCTTTCTGAACCCAGACAAATGTGCCACCTTCTAACTCCACTTGATGCCCCCTTGTTGCTGTATTAAGACAACAAACAATGACTCCTGTTAACTTTTTTCAAGCCACCCCTAAGTTCAACTTTTTCCTTACTTCCCACTTGAAAATGATTCCACCCCATAAGCAGGAATAACTGTATACAAGCTGGATTTTCATTTTAAATGAAGTCATCACCATCTATTGGTCATATTTTATTGTGCACCATTTTGCTAAACTTATATAAAATAAGGAAATCAATAGGTAGACAGCTCTGCTTGTTACCTCAAGATTGAACCATTCGCAGCTTTGGCACCACCAATAAAAATTACAGAATTACCAAAGGACCGCAAAGTACTAGGGATTTCAAGGGAACGAACGAGCAGTGACAAAGCAGTAAGACAGGTACCCAGTGCAAGGTGCAACTGTGCAGATTCTGCCACCACAGTTCTCCTGAGACATTCCAAAAATGCACTGCCAGCGTAATGGATAAGAAAGTTCAACATTCGATATAATTCCTCTGGCAAAAAAAACCTAGAGGTACATTAAAACCTCCTCTTGTAAGATTCTTTTTCAGCTATTTCCATGTAAATATATATACATGTTTGTACGATACATACATACAAACAAATCTCTTACTGCAACTTGGACCCATTTTAAAATATCCCATTTGTTGTTGCTGCTTTGGATAAACGGTGTTAACATTTTCCTGGTAAAGGGTAAATTGAGAGAAGAAGGAAAAAAGGAAACAATGAAAGCAGTAGAAAACATAAAGAGGAAACTAGCATGAAGAGAAGGTTCAGATTGCTCATGTGTGATGGCAGGTTTCTCTGGGCAAATTTCAGAGCTCTAACAAACAAACTGTAAGAAAAGTTGGTCACGGTGGCACAATGAAATCAAGCAAGTGATTATTTGCAAAGTCAGTCAACTCATCATCGCAGACATCTACTTAATTACTCTGATAAATTAGCATATTTCAATTTCAACATGTCTACAAACTGTTCTTTGCTACATAAAAATGTACTAACTGTTAAAAATCAAATTATATCCTGCAGACACTCAACAGGCAGAACAGGTTGCTTCCTTTTTTTAACTCGTCGTGCTTTGTTGCTTTATATTAGTTGACAGATTTGGAACAGAATGGCTACAAATGGTGGAAAGCACACAGAGGGTTGGGCACGACATCAGTGTCACTATTCTCCCACAGTTTCTCAATCTTTCCTCAGTTTATATCCATGAACTCCAAGTAGCACTAGAGGAAAAATCAATAATCAGGAAAACCTGCAGGAGAATGAAGTCTAGTTGGATTAAGGAGGGGAACTAATGGATAAAAACACTTATGCCCTGGATATTTTAAATTTACTAAAAAACTTATCAACCAGATAGAACATTTTTACAAACCAGCAATTTCTGTCAACATAGAAGACGAACATCTGAATTTCAGCAGGACCAGCTATGCCAGGAAAATCGCCTCACAAAATGAAAACTGCCAAAATTCCCTATTCGGTTACAGGCATTTTACCTGCAGAGTAGCAGGAGGCAGGGAGAGGAACAGTGAAACGGATCCTTTGTAATGTACAAGATTACTCATATTGTGTCACCTACGCGCCTAAAACACAATTCGCTTTCTCTGAAGCAAAGCAGCTGATTATCAGGTGCTCCAACTCACACAAGGCTCCAGGGCCGACGAACATCACCACATCACCTACGCATGCAGAGGTAAGATTTAACACTGTTAAAGCAATTAAAGGTGAGACAGGAAAAGTAGATTTGGTCCGCTTTTGTTGAACATAAAAAAAGCAGAACTTAAAAATCTGGTTTCCCTTTTCTCCTGCCCAAAGGATGTTTGTTTTCTGGTATTTTTGATATCAAAATTCCATATCTTAATTTACCCAGTTCTGCTGAAAGACTTAAAGTAACACCTTTCTATCTTCTTGCACACGCTATGGAGAAGCAAAATGAGGATGTCCTACTGAAAAAAACCCAAAAATATTCTCCACGGTGTAACTTTGTTATACAGAAGTGCAAAAGAATGAAGCAAGGAAGAAATTAAGTCATTTTCTTGATAACATTCTCCTTGTTCCCACAGAGTTTGTAGTGACTGTATCTTGACAAATCAGATGGATATGAAACATGTTCATCACCACAAAACAAACAGCCAACTCTTCCCTGAGGAGTGGAAGAGCAGGAGGAATTAGCTCCATGAAGATAAGGCATATCATTGTTAAACAAGATGAGCAGAAAATTAAATGGAGCCATGCAGAAGCACCCTGTGGACTCCAAATACTGAAAAAGTAGATGAAAAGATTGGCAAAGCCTTGGGAAATCAGCAACCTTGCTGGAACACATTTTGAATATACTTCAGCCTTTTCCAATTAGATTCCAAAAAACACTGGTCATTTTGAACCTCACCATTTTCGAGTCTAGATTCTCAGTGTCCTGAGGATGGTAGACAGTCATTAGGGCCTCAGTACCAACAGTTTTGCTGTTATCTCTCTCAGCCATCTTTGACAATCCCTCATCAAAATCCTCTAGACTGTTGGAGGCAGACGTAGCTGCAACCTTGGAAAAAAACAATTAACAGTGGTAGTTATAAACGCCAACAAATCTTTCAAGAAGCGGCATTGATGCCAGAAACCATTGTGCTTCTAGATCATCACTGTTTATTTTCTTAAGTTACAGGAACCAGATACAGACTTCCAAAATAAATTAAAAACAGCAATCCCTGCCTTGCACATCTGGGCTTTCAGGAGGCTGCACTTGGACAAAAAACCCCATCTCTACAGCCAAAAACTTAATAGTGAAAGGACAAATCCATCACCACTGAAGTCAAAAGAAAAACATTCATTTAAATAGAGCCAGATACTGAACTATACAGAAATGCTGAGAGCATTTTAAAACCAGCATTAGGACCTGTTTTTCAAAACTCAATGGAAAAGAAAAAGTAAAAGAACTCAAACCAGAATGCATTGCCAGTAGCACCACTGTTTAACACACTGCCTTTCATACGGGTACCTAGCTATTTAGTTTTTCACGGCTTAAAACTAGAGATAACCAACTTAGTATGGTATGTCAAAATAATGCAGATATAACCCAAACTAAGGTAATCTAAAAGGAAATGCCCCTGAGCAGCAGAGATCTTACCACCCAGGTCTCGCAAGGCTGTGTTGTACCCTTATCAGCTGAGCATTTCTGATGATATCAAACTATCTTGCTTTTATTATTAATTTTTGCCTTTTAACCTTTAAGAATCAAAATCTCAAGGCAGAGATTTTGCTGAGAGACTATTTTGTACCAAAAGGCATTTATTTGTATGCTTCTCCAGTCTTACAACTGTCACTTTAGAGGCTACTCCAGATGATTCTATTTAAATTTTTTTACACGGGAAAATCTTCAGGAAAGAGCTACAGCAATAATTAATGATTGATAGGGATGTTTCTGTCATTGCTTTCTTATTTTTCATGCATGTAACTACACGTACAGTTTACTTCATGTTTAGAAACAACCTTATAATCATTCCATCAACTTCCTAAGTCAAATAGCTGGCAAAAACTGACACAGCTACACATAATTTTACATCAGACGGACTTTGGTTTTAATGTGAAGGGTCTGAAGGCAAGAGATGAGAACATGATTTTTTAAAGAGGAAGAAGAAAGATTTAGAAATTTAGAGGTACAGCAGGCATTGTTATCCACCCTGTGTCTAGACTTGAGCTTAAACATAAATTTATTGCATTACACAGCAAAACACTGACAATGATACATAAACTCTTAGTAAGACTATGCAACCTTATTCCTAGGAGCAGGTACCAAGGAAACAGAATTAGCAGAGCAGTTACCTCTGTATTTATGACGTGTTGTGGACTGGAAGTTGCACTGCATTTCATTCTGAGTTTTGCCACAAGCTGTTCAAAATCTCTAACCTCCGTGAAACGGAAAGCTGTTTTACCTTTGGTACTAATGCTGACTCCTCTGTTGGCTGGATCTGCCTTATCCACCCCTGTGACCTGCAGAAGCAAGGATACAGAAATTAGGCAACAAATTTTACCAGCTTACTTCTAAATGAGAAAACCTGTTAAAGATAGACGTGTACATGAAACAGTGGTATGAAGCACCACACCAGCAGAATTAGTATTGCAAGTAACAAGCTCGCTACTTTAAAGCTCAGTGGTCTGGAGCTACTTTAGCACAAGGTACTAAGTATTATGCAATAGATTTTCAACAGAGTGAGTGCTGAGCTTATTTGAAAATCTTGCCTCCTCCTATCTACTGAAGCTGATACTTTTTTTTTTTCTTATGATCCAAAAGCAGACAAAACATGTTTTTTGCAAGTAATCAAACGAAACAAGTTTCACAAGAGTGAATTTCCACTGAGAATACATTTTCAAAGACAGCTGTCACAACACACGACAACCGGAGCCGATTTTAATTGCCATGATGGAACAGTTACAGACGAGAGCAGTTAATACGCTTCAATAATGCAAGTGAGACAACCATGAATAGCTACACTGACTGCCACTGCTGACGCTTTTACTCTGTTTTAGGTAATGAAATAAAGTAACTCCATGGCACTGTAGAACAAATAGTGAGGGCCTGACAATCCACAAGAACAAAGTTAGAAGCAGCTCCTTTAACCCAGCATCTTCTTGGTTTTCACAGGTTATGGAAGTCTCTACTATTTGCAGGACTATTTATAGACAATCAAATAAATTGCTTTATCTGGGTGGGGAACACCACATGTATGTATGTCTGAAATTAGCTCAGCTCACCCTCTATGTCAGGTGTCTTATGGACAGGCAGTACATACCCAGAGTATCAAGAGCACTTACAGAACCTGGTTAATTTTCAGACTACTGTAAAACATGTCTGGGTGCTGATGAAAAGCTTTTAACATGGCAAGACTGGAATGTGGCAACGTCCCAGATCACAGAAGTCAAGAGAGGGATGGCAAAGCATTTTTTTTACTTCCACAGGCTAGCTATAGTACTCTACAGAAACAGGAATGCTGTGTTCTGTACAACGCAGTCCTGTCTCAGTCTGTTGAGACTATTAGCTGTAATAGAATTGATACTCGTTCACTGATGACTGACTGTAGACTTCTGAACAGACAGCACCGCTCAACTGCTGCAAAAAGAACTGCACTGCTGAGCTAAGAAAGAAACACTATAGAGGAATTATTCATCTTCAAGATCCTCTACCCTCTCCAATTCTTTTCTTTTTATTTTGAGAATCTCTTATTACCTTAACTTCAAGAATTAAGTATAAGCTTCTTCTTTAAAAAAAAAAAAAGTATTAAAAAGTTTGGATTCTGTAACGAGCTAAAGAAATCAGAGTAAACAGAAAAGGGAAAGAGGATAGAGGGAACAAAGCTGAAACGTGAAAGCAGTTCTATAAACCTACAAACATGCAGTATCCAAGGTATGACATCACGTAAAGTAAGCAGACTCTAAGGAAAATTGGTGAAACTGGTATTAAACTACACAAGTGCAAAACATCTGGTCCAACTGGCTCTGCCTTGTAGTTTGCATTACCTCTCTTAATGGAATGATGACACTGCACAGGCTGCCGTCCTGGCTCGCAAAGCAGATGTAGTTTTCGGAAATGCACATTTTCCCATGGGTGTTGTAATGACTGAAGGGAACCCATAAGAAACACTCATGAACTTCCTTCAAGGTCTCTTCTTTGGGTAGCCTGAAGAATGCACTAAACTGCTCACTGTGGGCACGGTTCTCTAGGCCTCTAGATTAAAATCAACAAAACAACAGAAAAAACAACCAGGGTATAAGAGAGAAAAGAGAAATTAAGTAAGTTTAAAATGTCTTCACAAATACAAGAGTTACAAATACCTTGGGAAAAGACAGCAAAACATGATGCTCTTCCACAATCTGTGTGGTCCATCTAGAGGATTCAATGTTTTGCTGGAAGAGGCAACAAAGGGCAGGACCACACCTGTCTATATACACCCAGTTAAGAAAATACTGTTACTCCACTGAACAGGAAGAGCTTCAAGCATGTTCTTACACAGTAAAGCACATTGCTGAATCAGGGCTTACAGGTAGTGCAGAAAAACAGAGTAATAGCTTAATCTGCTGTTTCCCCACCCATCAGAATAGTCCCTTTAAATCTAAAGCCAGTTTTGGCTTAACAGAGAGTTAATCAGCTAGAAATGTACTACATCTTGCAAACATCTGCCATGGGCTAATTCTTCCTAGGTAACTGCAGACAGAAACAATGTTGTGGTTGTAGAGCAACATGCCTCTCCAAATTGAGGTATCAATTACTCAGGAAATAAAACCTGAAAAAGTTTTATTATCAGTGCACTATAAAACTAAACAGCTGCCTTTTTTTCTTCTTTTTTTTAATTTTTTTATTATTCTTAAATCATAGGTATATGGAGCTTGAAGTAGGAACAATTATTAGAAAACTGTTTCATCATAATTTCTGATTTGCAGCTAGGTAACATTTTCCAACCAAGATTTAGTCCTTTGATGTGAATTTAAATTACTCTAACAACAAACTTGCTTTTTCTGGTTATTTTTCAGAGTAAAAAGCTGGGGTCCACAGCTCAAAACCTGAACATTTCTGTGAGAATTTGGACAGCTCTCTGAGATAAAGGCAACATTTGCCTCAACAGAAACCAGAACTGAAGAGAAAACATAAAATTACTAGAAGGAATTGAGAAGGACAGACCCTAACCATCAGGTTACTTGCATATACATCTTTCCCACTGCTTAAAATACTGTTGTAAATAAGGAAAGCCACACACCCATCTGTAATACATTGATTTTATCACCTCTCTCCAGTGGCAAAAAAGCCATGCAGTTGTTACTTACACATACTTATTAAATGATTTATTCTTCACCTTATCCTTCCTCATCAGGTCTCCTTGGAGAAACTGCAACTTCATTCATAATTTTCTAAACCTATACGCTGCCAGAACACCTTTTAAAAATTCAGACTACTATAAACCCTATAGTTGAAGACAGCTTAGAAGGTTTGATCACTTCCTGCCTTCATATAGACTTTTGAAACTGCAAAGTATCAAAAAATAACAGTGGCTGACATTGCTGTGATCCCAAATTTTAATGGGTCAGTTGTTTAAGAAAATACCAGCTTTGGTGACATTTTCCTATCTCCTTAAGGGAGAAGGGGGAAGACCCCTTTGCCTAAAAAAGTACTGGGTGCAGAGCACATAGACTCCAAGTAATACATTACCTCTTGGTGATCTGCAGGGGGTCGTGAAGGACTAGATCATTTTCAAATGTCTCCTTGTCAAAAAGCCTCCTAACAGCATAGTTTGCCAGCTGCTCCATGAGAAGGAACGTTTCATTAATGTGCAAAAACATGGAAAAATAGTGATCTTCCCCACGGGAGCACACATGAATACTCTCTGTTAGAATCACATTGGAAGTCTTCTCAAGTTTTGATATTTCATCCCAGGAGATAATAAGTTTGACTGAAAATACAAAATATACGCAGATGTAACTGCTCATTAATAGTAGCCTCTCGTATTAAGAAAAGTAATAGTCAACAGCTCTAATAAAATATAATAAATCAATATCAAATATAATTAAATCAATGAGAACACACTTGGTAAGGGCTACAAACTCACAAGCACAAAAAAAAACCCCACTCTCTTCACAATTCCTACAAAATGATTCAATTAGAAAGAATTTTACAGAATGAAAAACATGAAAGACACGCCATGTATGAACATGCTTACATCACCTCTGCTTCGCTCTCACGTGAAACTGCAAATTACAAACAAACACCATCATTCGCTTTAGTCTGGAGAAGGCAGAGGGGATTTGATAAGTGTTTATAAATATCTGAGGGCTGAGTGTCAAGAGGAAAGGGACAGCCTCTTCTCACTCGTGCCCTGTGAGAGGACAAGGGGGAATGGATGT
>JAAGNO010001168.1:0-26934 GCA_033439905.1 Ceryle rudis
GTTTAATATATAGCTCCCAAATGTTCATCCCAGTTAGCAATGAGAGTAGAAAAATTATATTGTCTTTGTGTCTGACCCTTGGGAGAAGAACCAAAAAGTCTTTCCCTTTCGGACGCTTTTACCTGGAGAGTTTTGAATATAATGTTTCAGACATAAAGGCCTTTGAAATAAAACAAACTCATTGCTCCTGTTAGTGGGTTTAGTGTGATAGCCAGTAGGAGACACCAGCTGCTGAGGCAAATTGTATCAATGCGTGTTTTGAAGTAAACAAATGGAATATTTCCTCCTCTGTGAGCTTATCTACTCACAGTATTTATTATTTTCAGGGGAGGGAAGAAGTGCCTCTCTCCCAGAAAGAAGCAAGTAGCCCAAGCCACAAAGGAGTTGCCTGTACGTAAGCTCTTCTTCACTGCTGTTTGTAAAAGTAACATCCAAGGGAAGGAATGCACAATTCTGTCTGCTCGGTTAAGGTTGCTTTAATGTATTGGTGTGGCTGTCAAACTTCTTTTTGAAAGAATAAATGTATTTTTTAAGCATGCATAGTGCCACTTGCTCCTGTAGAGCAAAATAAAGATGAAAATCTCCTTTGCGCTCTTTGAAGTGAACTTAAATTGATGCTATAATGTGTTTTTGTGCCTCAGGCAGCAGGATGTTACACAGTATTCTTGAGACTTGCACACAAGGCTGCCTTTTGTCTTTACTTGGAGTCATCTATTGATTTCCAGCAGGGGATCAGCCATACAATAGAGTGACTTAAAAATGCAGTAGCAGCTTAAGCACCCTTGTGCTGGGACCCTGGGGAACTGGAGACACTACCGAAGACACATTCTTCTTATCTTGATCGCTTTGCCTTAGGCTCTCTGAATCCTAAGTGAATTTATGAGGAGTATTTGTTTCTGCCGTGCTAGAACCACCTTTTGAAGTGATTTCCAGATGTAATTCTGAAATTATTCAGAATTATTCTGAAGGGTGACCTATTAATAAACAGCTTGCATTTTCCATCGAAAGCTGCAACTCTTTAGGGAGTTGTCTTAACGGGTAGTCTAGGGAATTTTTTGAGGAGGACTCTGTCATTTGAGGGCCACTTCATAACCGGTTTTGAGCAGAGGTTGTCAACTTAAAACCATTGCTTCTACAGCTGGGAGAGCTGGTTCTGTACCGCTCTCTCGGACTACACGAGAGCTTTGCATGGAAAAAGCTCAGCGCAGAACAGTGAAATGAAGCTGCCATTACTGACCTTTGAGAACTAAAAAATTTCTGTGCCTGAGAGTGCCTCACTGAACTCAAGAGTGGTTTTGTGTGATGGACACTTGAATGGAGTCAGTGGTATCTGGATGCGCCACAAGTGTGTATTTACTCTAAAACTACTGAGAGAATAGCGACTTTGGATTGGCAGGGTTAAGACATCTGTGAATAGACTTTGTGCAGGCAATTTACTACGGGTAATATTTCAGAAAAGTACTCTTGAGCTGCTATTCAGTGAGATTTGCATGCCTGCAAAATGTCATCTTATCTTCCTTTTCTCCTTCTCTCATGAATGAGGCACTCTTCATATTTGCCTCAATGAAAGCTTTGTTTTTGTCTTTAACATTCAGCACAAACTTTCTGATGATCAGAATGAAAAATGCTATCATAACAGAGAATTTTTCCCTCTCAGACTGCCAGTTTAGGAATATTGCTCGCTGGCGGATGGAGCTGAGCATTTACTGAAAGCATTTGGATAAATCCACCAGATTTTTCCTCTAGCAGGCCTGATGTGTGTGTCCCACCAATAGTGCTTTGGGAAAGATTATTCTGATATCATGTGTAAGTCTTGAGGACTTCTCACTTCTCTTTTGTCTGTCACATCGCATCCTTTCTTCGCTGCACGCAGGACAAACGGGCTTGTCCAAGGCCACAAGGCGTGACTGGCCGTGTGTTTTACTGACAGTCCAAAACGAAGGGAGGAGGACTTGCTTAACATTGTGACACCTGTTATAATGTCACACTGATACCTGATTTGGGATTGCACGCTAAACTCTCTGTCCTTGAGAATTCAGAGAAACTGGGCAGAGAAACACACACTTAAGGGGGTTATCGTATGGGGACTCTCTGTAAATGTATCTCAAAAGGATTTTCTAGTAATAAGATACATAACGTCAGTGACTGTTTCCAGAGTCTGTACTGATGTGTTGAGATGTTTAACTTCCTGAAACGGAAATGCTGCCTGAAATTCACTTACAAAGTCACTAAAGCACAGTCCTGTAGAGAAGCGTAAGGGCTATCTAAGCAAGGGTGGTCTCTCTCTGATGCATCTTCTATAAAATGAGAGAACTCTTTCTAGCAGAATAGAGAGATCCATTTTCCATCTGCCTGCAGAAGAGGAGGGAGAATCAGTGTGGCTGAAAACACTGGAGGCAGCAGATACATCTTCAGCAAAGTGAGCTGTGTCAGGAGCAATAAACAATGAGAACATGGGAAGCCAGTGTCCCAGCAGTGTCAGAAGTGGTTGACTAGAAGCACATAATTCAGTGTAGTTGATCAGATGACTGAAATATAGCAGTAACATCTCAAAAGATGACAGAATGGAACAGGAGCTTTTGACCTGTGGAAACTTCTCCTGTTTCCGTATTATCTCTAGTTTAAATGCAGAATAATTCCTTCCAAGCCTTACCATGGCACAGATGCTACTGCAGGTGGCACCATCTCTGCCAAAAAAAGCTTGTAAATATGCACAAGGAATGTAACCAGTCAGGTTTCACTTCCAGTGACAGTTGTTCAAAACAAATAAAATAATGTGAAATGTTTATCCTTTCTTCCCATACCTTACCCCTCAGCTGGAATTCGGGGTTCTCCTGAAGAAAACGTGTTTTCACCCCTCGTCCCAGATAACTTAGTAGGGAAGGCTCAGCTTCTACTCTACCAGAGATCCAGGAAATATTTTCTAAGTTGCATCACAGTAGAACGAAAACCTTCCTTGAGCTATAGGGTCTAAGAGAAAGGAGGTTATATATGGCATTATTTTTCTGTTCTCTAATGGAAACTATTGTCTAACTTTGCTACAGCTGTGGTTTTCTAATTGTTGGATGTAATTTGCCCAGATTAATGCTCTCTGTTCAATTCATTTAATGTGACTTAATTTCATAACACTACAGGCTTTATCAGGAGTCAGGATAACCCCTGGAAAACCCCAGGAGGCAAAAATGCTTTTCGAGTTTAGCTGTTGAGGCTGGATGCTGCTGCTTTGTGAAAAAATGAAGTAATTGTTTTGAGGGAAAGAACCATCAGAAAATTACTGGGTCCATCAGAATTCTTTGTCTTTCATTAGACGTGTTATTCAGTCATAACTTGGCTTTTATTTTTGTATTTATCACAATGCCTGCTTTTGTCTCCGATAATACTGGAGTACTGTGAAACTTCCCTAAGCCTGTGGTACAAAGTATCGGACAGTTAAGTTACCCATAAAAAAACCCTCACCTCTTATTTTTTTTAATTAGATTGAATTTGGGAAAGGCGTGGGTATTTTCTTGTTTCAACTTCATGTTGAAAGTGTCAGCTTGCGTAAGATCATAAAAGCTGTTGTGTTGGCTTTTATTTTTCCCCCTGAAGAGAAGTGCTTGCTAAGATCTACAAGTGTCCTTAAGTGTTCTTCTCTGCATAGCCGTTAGGGTTGTTCTCATTGGGGTTGTTCTCATTAGGGTTGTTCTTCATTAGGGTTGTTCTTCATTAGGGTTGTCACAGCCATTAGGGTTGTTCTCACTAGTGTTGTTCTCATTGGGGTTGTTCTCACTGGGATTGTTCTCATTGGGGTTGTTCTCATTAGGGTTGTTCTTCATTAGGGTTGTTCTTCATTAGGGTTGTCACAGCCATTAGGGTTGTTCTCACTAGTGTTGTTCTCATTGGGGTTGTTCTCACTGGGATTGTTCTCACTGGGGTTGTTCTCACTAGTGTTGTTCTCATTGGGGTTGTTCTCACTGAGGTTGTTCTCATTGGGGTTGTTCTCACTAGTGTTGTTCTCATTGGGGTTGTTCTCACTGGGATTGTTCTCATTGGGTTGTTCTCACTGAGGTTGTTCTCACTGGGGTTGTTCTCACTAGTGTTGTTCTCACTGGGGTTGTTCTCACTGGGGTTGTTCTTACTGGGGTTGTTCTCACTGGGGTTGTTCTCATTAGCTTTCTCTACATAACCACATCTAGTTGTTTGCAATAGCTGTAGCTAAGGAATTGTGTGTAGTTAGGAATGTTCTCTGGAGTATCCTTTCTCCCTGAGATGTATTAACATATACTCCCAGTTCTGCCCTGGAACCCATTTAGACCGGCAAGAGCTATTGTTCAGTCAACTGTCTCGACCAACCAGCTTCCCCATTCTGAATGCCAAAAATAACCTTTGATTTAAGATTATCTCTCACATAACCCAGCATTGTTTTGACCCCTTCTTTCCTGAGGCTGGTCATACAAAGCACGGTTTGCTGCCTTTGCCCAGGTTAAGAAAAGGTCTTTGGAATTGTAAACACTTGAAACATGTTAATAGTGTCTCAGAAATACCGTGCTGCAGCCAGAAGCTACTGTTCTGCACACCCTTCCCCCTCAAAAACAAACAGAAACACACAAAAAAAAAGAATTAAAACTTGTAAACCGACTGTAACAGTGTTTCCAGGTTTTCACTCAGCTTTAAGGTCACTGCTTACAGTTGATAGTTTAGCCTTCAGTCCTCTAAATTATGAGGAGTCCCAGTACCAGTTAACACACAGTCCCTGACAGCAGGAGAAAACACCGCCTGAAGGGTGGGTGTTGTTCTGGGTGTTGCTTTGATTCCACCCGCCCTGTGCCCCCCCCAGTCAAAGATACCAAAGGATCCTCTGGAGCCCTGCAGTAATCCAGCGGACCCTGGAGCTCTCCCTCCTACAATCCCTAGTGGCCTATTTGATCCTCTCCAGCTTTTCTTACCCCCTTTTGGTCTGAGGTTCCTTTCCCATCTGGGACCCTGCACAGGCTCTTGGTCCCGCATCCGCAGGCACCTCGGAGCTGTGAGGAGGCAGCTGGGCTCATGAAGAGCCCTGTGTGCTGGGTGGGTGAAGGCCAGTTGGGTTTAGAGCATGGCATGGATTAGTCGGAGCTGTCTGATCAGGGAGGGACGTGGAAGGAGGGGAAAGGAAGAATATCTGATGGAACGCGAGGTGGAATTCTGTGCAGGTTTTTGTGCAGGGTGTGGAGGCAGTGGTTCTGACCTTACTCAACCCGACTCACTGGTGATGGTTTCCTTACGCTCTTTATTTCTTAAGGAGAAGGAAAAAAATGTATTACTTGAAGACCAGAATTTTTACGGTAAATTTCCTAAGCACTAAAAAAAGATAGTGCAAGTGAACAACATAGTAAAAAACCAGGAGCCTCAGAGTCCAACACGAAGAAATTCCAGGCAGAGCCTCCTCAGCAGCTGACAGTAAATTCAAAATACATACAGCCTTGTCTGATAAAGCCCTAGGATGTCTACCAGGCCACCTACCTCTTCAGAAAATAAATAAGTATTTTTTCTGTTTAGTCTGTGTCTTTTGTAATTATTTAATGTGTTTCTTCTCTGCACTAACCTGAGATTTTTATTATACAAGGTTTTCACAAAATCTAGGCATAGCTGCTGTCACAGGAACCCTGTGAGACCCGCAGCGTGACAGAAGAAGAGATAAATTTTATAGAGTGGACTGCACAAAAGTCAGTGTAGCATGGCACACACCTTCGAAGGTCTTAAGTTTCTTTCTCCACAAACGTGTCAGCAGAAGGAGTACAAAAGGACAAGCTGCTTTGTACTGTGAAACAAGAAGAATCTGAAAAGGACTTTAGAACATCCTGTCACCTTATTGTCTCTTTGAGACCATAGCATGCCCTGGGTTGGAAGGGACCTCCAAAGCTCATCTGGTCCAAGCCCCCGCAGGGAGCAGGGACACCCTCAACTAGAGCAGAGCCCCATCAAGCCTCACCTTGAATGTCTTCCAGAGATGGGGTCTCCACCACCTCCCTGGGCAACCCGTTCCAGTGCTTCACCACCCTCAGAATGAAGAACTTCTTCCTGATGTCCAGTCTCAGTCTACCCTGCTCTAGTTTAAAGCCATTGCCCCTCATCCTATTGCTACAAGCCCTTGGAAACAGCCCCTCCCCAGCTTTCTTGTAGCCCCCTGCACATACTGGAGGCTGCTGTACGGTCTTCCCAGAGCCTTCTCTTCCCCAGGCTGAACAAGCCCAACTCCTCCCTGTCCTTCTGGGAGAGGGGCTCCAGCATGAGCGTCTTCGGCCTCCTGGACCCTGCTGTATCTCACCCCAGGGGGCTCTAATCCCCGCGGGTCCCTGGCCCCGGGGCTGTCTCACCGCAGGGGCCCCTGACCCCATGAGCCCCTAACCCTGGGGGTCTCTCACCCGGAGGGTCCCTGACCTGGTGGGCTCTTGCCCCCCGGTGTCGCTGACCGGCCGTGGGCGGGGCCGCGGGCTGAGGGGGCGTGTCACGAGCGGCCGTGGGCGGGGCCGCGGCCGGATGTGTGCGGGGCCGGGGCGGGGCCTGCGCCTTGCGTCACCGCGCACGGGACATGCCCCCCTTCCCACCGCCCCCGCCGACGCCGGAAAAGCGCGAGCGGCGCCGGAAAGAGACGAGCTCGTCCTCGGTTGCTCTGTGGAGGGCTTGAGGGGTCCGCGGCGGGCCTGGCGCTCCCCCCTTCCCCTCAGGGCCTCCCCGTCTCCGCGCGCCCCTTCGCGGTGTCTCCCTTCAGTCTCCTCCTCGGCGTCCGCCTCGCTCGACCCCCGTCGTTCACCTCAGTCTCCCCTACTTGCTCCTGTCAGGCTTCCCTCCAGAGCTGCCCCTTCTCAGCGTCCCCTCACAGGCTACCTTCCCAGCCACCCCCCGCTCTCTTCCCTCAGTTCTGCCTCGGACGTGTCTTCCCAGCTCCCCCGTCACAGTGTTCCTCTCGAGCTACACCCTGTTCCTTCACAGTCACACCCCCAACAGTCTCCCCTCTCAGTTCTACCGCAGGTGTCCCCTTTCAACCTCGCCTCTCAGAGCATCCCCTCACAGTCACTCCTCACGTTATCGACCCCACAGTTTCCCCTCTCAGTCCTGCCACAAATGTCCCTTCACAGTCACCCCCAACAGTCCTCTCAGTCCTGCCATGGATGTCCCTTCTCAACATCCCCCTCCAGTATCCCTCTCAGGCTCCCCTTTGTTCCCTCACAGTCACACCCAACGGTCTTTGACCGCAGATGTCCTCTCTCAACATCCCCCTCACGGCATCCCCTCACAGTTTCTCCCCACATTATCCTCCCCATGGTTTCGTCTCTCAGTCCCACCATGGATGTCCCCTCTCAATGTCCTCCTCACAGTGTCCCCTCCCAAGATCTCCTCTCAGTGCCCCCAGTTACCTCAGAGCTAAGGCACAGTGGGACCAAACCGTCCTGACATAGTCCAGGGGAGCCATGCCTGACTGTACCCTCCTGCAGAGCACCAAGTCCAGAGGGTGACATGGGCCCCAGGCCCTTGGGGCTATGCTGATGTCATGGGGTGCCTGTCCCTCTTGCCTGCCCGTGTTCTCTGTCTCCTCCTGCTTCCCTGTGCAGCATCCCTGCAGCCTCCTCATGCCTGCCTGTGCCTGCACCCACACACACCCTTCAAGGGGTTGCTGTGGCCTGGCTGATGGGCTTCTCCTCCTGCTTTGTGCACATCCATCGGCTTGGCTTTCTCCTGCTCCTCGACCCTCATGTGTGGGTAGCTGAATGTGAGGGTAGGTCATAGAATTGCAGAAACATAGAATGGTTTGGAAGTGACCTTAAAGATCATCTAGTTCCAACCCCCCCCGCTTCCATGGCAGGGACACCTCCCACTAGACCAGGTTGCTCAAGGCCCCATCCAACCTGGATTTGAACACAACCAGTGATGGAGCAGATGTCCAAGTTGAGTTGGTTGGAGCTGACCCGATCACTCAGGCAGCAGGACCAAACCCAGCCTTGCTTTAGAAATGCCTCGTGCTCTGTCTAGACAGACTTCCCCAGCTTGAAACAGGTTTATAGGACTGGAGCTCATATACTTCCCTGGATTTCCATACTGGTTTCCAACCTGAGAAGCAGGTCATATAAGTCCCAGTGACGTGCCAATGTGGCAGCAGAGCTCCTGGTACCCAATGTGGTTGCTTGGGGCTGTTTTCATTGTCTACCTGTTGGTATGTCCCTGAAGAGCAGCCACAACCAGAGGACAGGCTGGAGAAGGGCCCTAAGATGATCCTGAGGACGTGCTGAAGTCCATAAAATGCAATGGATTAATCAACAACATTTTATTGGTTTAAAGGAGATCTAGAATGATTCTTTTGCAAACAGCAAGTCTGCCTTTTGTTTACTGCAAAACTTGAACTCATTTACATGCATTTCATTACATTTACTTGCAAATTCTGTATTTATTTACATGGTGCCTGTCCTTGCTGAGGTCTGACTGCAGTCACGCCGGAGGTCTCTTACAGACCTCGGCTTCTATCACTCATTAGCTGCACAGTAAGTGCTCTCTGGTTATGCCTGCTTTAGCTTCCTTCAAAAGCAGTTGAGTTCCCATCTCTTTTAGGACAACTCAGCGTGGCACAGGGATCGGTGTCTGACAGTGGCTCCAGATGTGAGAGCAACAGCTCTTGTCCAGCAGTGTTTTACTGTAGTATAAGGAATTTTCCCCAGTTTAGGTTGAAGTAATATGTTTTGCTGCTGGCGGTGGGGGGCTGGAAATCAGGTCAGGTTGTCTGTCCAGCACAACCAAGGACAGCAGTGGCCTTTGCTATCTGCTGCTTCAACTTTTTAATGAGGTTGGTCGGTGCATTTTTAACTGCAGCTTCGATAAGCTGCTTTTGCTTTGCCCATTTCACCATTTCTCGTCTTGGAAGTGAAGGATTTGCTGGAGCAGCTGACACCAAGAGGCACCCCCCCACACACACACAACATTTTGCTCCACTTATAACCCCCTTTTCTGCTGCTGCAGTAACTCTGCAGCTTTGGCATGAAGTCAGGATGGAGATCAACCACTGGGGACAGAGCCGGAACAGTCCCACATCTACCACCTACCTCATGCCACCCGGTGGTAGGCAATACACTGATGTTACACCAGTGCCGCAGCTCCAACCACCACACAGCCACCAAGCAAGAGGCCCTGCCACCACCACCACCGGGACAGGAGCTGGTGTGCCAGGACAATGTTATGTGCTCCATGTTGGGGGTGGGGAGCAGGTGGGAGGGCTCATGGAGCCCTTGCATGGATTCCTGAGGACTTCATCTGTGCTGCTCGGGAGGCACGGTGAAGCAGGTGCTTAATGGACAACTCCTTTATTCAGGGACTAGTTCCAAGAGAAACTGCATAATAAAATCTGCACTACTGCAGCCCATTTCCAGACTTCTTGTCTCCACAACTAAGCTGCTTAAAGATACAGTTCCTGAGATCCTACCTTCCTTCCTCAGACAAAACATGGAAGTACCATCCCTATGGCTTGTGGTGGCATATCCTTACAGCCAAACAACATTTGAATACCTTCTGAGGAGCTCTGCCCTGCAACTTGCTGCCACCATGGCATCCTCAGAGCAGTCCTCACTGGGAATAAGAGTCTGTTTTTCCTGGTAACATTATCCCAGCATTTGGTTCCTCACCATCCCTGCGTGCTGGCCAGTGAAGCTGTCCCAAGCAAAAAGACAAGCCCAGTGCCCGCTACCTCCTCTCCCGCCCTCTGCTGCAGAAGGTGCTGCCTATTCTTCCTCGACACGCATCTCACTGGTTACACACACCCTGCACTCACGGGATTGTGGAGCAACTTGATGTGAAGTAACTGTTGTTCCTAGCTTCTGATTTTCATTGTATGTGTGAATCCTTGTTGTGTTCAGGAAGTGGTGGTAACCCCTGGGACCGCAATCACAGTGCTGTTTCGTGCTTAGCTCTATGTCTGTGCACTTCTGCAAACCCTCAGCTCCTTGTGCTACAGACCCTAAAGAACAGCCCAAGTGGTCTCCTGACTTCAATTTCTGCAAAACAAAGTATCTGCAGGTGATGAGCCATGTTCTGTAGGCGCCATCCTGTCATTTAATGCCATTAAGTACCAATCAGACCTGGCCTCCTTTCATTTTCAGCATATACCCACGATTTTAAAGCCATTTCCTATCGACTTACTAAGTAGGGTCTAGTGGGGACTGGATGCTGACATAGACATTACCATGAACTGCTCAAAATCCTGCCCATTGTCTGTTGATACCATTCCCTTTACTAGCATAATGCTGCTGTAGGGAATCATCCCATGTAAGGCTGTCTCACAGAAGTGAGAATAACATCTCAGGAAATACACGTAGTCTTCTGTCATCAGCATAACTCCGTCTGCCACTCTAAGTGGTCCTTCCTTCTTATGTCCCAAATGTGAAGCCCTTTTGCTGGAGCTGGCCTGTAATTTCACCGTGCCTGCCAAACTATTATGAGAAATCTGTATAAATCTGTCTTCACGCTCTTATCCTGGGTTGTTGTTCTAGAAATCATAGTTTGCACTTTGTCCGAGAGACAACAGTCCATTGGCTTCGATTTTGAGTCCAACTGCTATGAAAAATGTCTGTCTGTGGGCTCTGCTACAGTACAGTTTTGTCCATCTTGACACCAGCTCTCACCCAGCCTCACAGTCAGTTTGAAAATCATATTTCCATCCATAAAATAGTAATCTGGGCAAGATGGGCAAGTTTCACATCTGCCAGCTCCCTTTCAGCAGTGGCATTGAATGGTTTATGGGTGGTTTCAGTCAACGCAGGCCAAAATAAAGACTGTGGTGATTGTGGTGAAAGATCCACACACAGATGGAAATGCAGGGTGCCCATTGGTACACTCTGGCCATTCAGGAGGGGAAGATTTCAGCATTTTCCACCTCACTGCTCTCTGCCACGCCCCTCTGTCAAAGACTTGGCCTCCTCCATCACATGGTCAGCAGGAGGGAGCATTTGCAAGCTCTTCAGGTGCTACAGGTCACAGAGTGACATTACCTTAGTCACAAGTGAATGGCAGGCCAAGCTAACACACTGAGCTCGTGGCAAGCACCACTCATGCTCCAGTCTGCTAAGTTCACCAAGAATCCACCCCTTCCTGAACCTGTATGTCAGAGAAAGGCCTTGTCCTTCCCACCGGAGCTGGTGCCTCCACCCATTCTTCCTTCTGTTGACTTCATGCAGCTCAGAGCAGTGACATCATACTGTCTTTGAACCTCCGCCCCAAGGTGGGGTATTGGGCACTTCCCTGTCCCTTGAAAGAGGTCTTCAGAGTCCTCCTCACCCATTTCTGTCCTCTACTCTTTCCACAAGAGCATCGCAGAGATGAGATCAAGGGCTCAACACATTTTACTGCACTAATCATGGCCCCTTTTGATCAAATACGATCCAAGCATTTATTAACCTACTTGGATAGACTGCATATCTCTTTTGTGGAAGTAAATACTATAAATCTCATAGTTCACCTGTTTTTCTCTCTCTGCCTATAGCTTTCCTTTTTTTCCTCAGTGCTCACAACAATGCTGGGACTTCCACGTAAGTGTCTCATGTGACATTTGGAAATGCCCTCCTTGCATTCTGGCTGGCAGTCCTTATATTTTGCAGCAGCAAAATCTGATGTTCCCATGAAAACTCCGCCTAAGCTCGTAGTCTCACCATCATCCTGTTAGTCACCCATCTGCAAAATTCTGCTGACCCTTTGCAAAGCCAGGCCATGGGGATACTGATTGCATTTTTCTCGGCTCTGCCATTGTTCTGGCTGGTGGAGGTAGCCACAACAGCTCAGCTCTGCTGTTGCTCCTGCTCCACTGAGCCTTGCCTGTCCCTCTGCCTCAGCCCTTTTCTTTAGAGGAACTCTTGGTGTCAAACATGGCTTTAGTGTATGACATTTGGTTATCTCTGGGAGCTTCATTCCTGGAAAATTCCTCTGAAGGGTTAATCCTGTCTTGCTCACCAGCCTGTAAGCTTTTTGCTTGAGGTTCAACTCCTCACGCCCATTAAAGAACTTTATTTCTTATCAGAGTGACCCAGAGAACAACCCTGAGCTCTTCTGTAGTGTCCAGCCTCGCTCCATCATCTGGGTTAAAAGCCAGATCTCTGAAATGTTTTGGTTTTAGGTGTCAGACAGGTCCTTCATCTTCAACACAAGTTGTCAGAGAAGGGTGAAGCCTCAGAGGTGACTGCCATGTCCTTGCTCAGGCACTGTCCTGCACCATCACACACCCGACAGGCCCGCTTGGGCAGAGACCATCTCCAAAGGCGAATGCACCTCAGTGTTGTGCCTCTACAGACCCTGACTGCTATCCCAACACTGAGCTCTTTGGAGGGAAATGGCCAGCTCTCCACAGCACTTTCCTGCCCTACCATTGTCCTGAGCACCTAGTCACCCCTCAGTCTGCAGACTCTGCTCAGCCCTCTCCTTTCCCCTGAAGCACCTAAATTTTGCACATGCTGGCACTTCCACCAATGGAAATGCCTGGTGACCATGGCTCTGTGGCTGGACACGTTCAAACCTCTCTAGCTTATGGCACGTGAGACCTCTGCAGCACGCGAGGCCCAGCAGCTTTGCAGGTGGCTATCACTCCATCCCACTGGTCTGGGTGTCACCCCACCCTTTTGGGGAGTCCTCCAGCCTGTGCCTCCAACAGATCACCTCTAAGAGGAAGGGAGGTACTCATCCCCCTTAAGCCTTTGAGCAAGGCTATGGACTGTGATTTCCTCCCATGGAGGAAAGGGCCCCCAGCAGCGACCAGGAAGCCTTCCTGGGCTGGGTCTCTGGAAAACTGTCTTGTTGAACCAGTTCCATTTTGTATAAAATTCTTCAATATTCATCAGGGCAGGGAGCCCATTGAGCTGGGCTGACAAGGTGAATACATTAACTGCCTGATCGTTCCTCCTGCCTCGCTCTTCCTCTAGCACAAGGCTTCTTTCCTTGTTTGGGACAAAAAAAAAGTGCACCTTCCACAGGACTTTGGAGCTCGCTGCTGTCTGGTTCAAAGTGGGACCTATTGTGGCCCAGCTCCATGTTGTTTGAAGAGCACCTCACCGAACCATGCTGTGGGGGAGCCTGGTCCTCAACACCACATTGGCCAAGCAGCTATCAGGGAAGATGTAGCTTCAGGCTTACCCTTAGGGTGGATGGGTCAAGAGCTGAGGTTCAGGAGATCTGGGACCAAGCCAGGTAGGCTGTGGCTTTGGGCTGGACATCAGGAGAGCATTACAGTGGCAGATGTCAAGCGGGAGACACACCTCTCTCTTGTCTGGAGTTAGGAACTGCATTTTCTAGGAGAAATGAGAGCTTCTTCATCTTCTTAGCATTTCTGGAGGACTGGTAGAGTTGGATGATGATGGCTTTTCCCCCTCTTCTTTCTGGCAAATAACACGTTTGTGGAAAGCTGCACTTGCCTGCAAGTGGATAAGTCTTGCATGTTCAGGTATTCAGTGAGTATTCAGAAAACCCCCGAGGTTTCAGCTTTTTGGAATTTAGAAAGCACTGAAACCTTCTAATCTATTAATTGATAAAGACAACATTTCACTTCCATGCTGCATGAGCAAAACTTTAAAAACAGCTTTTAGCTCCAAAACTGTGAAAACAAAAAGAGTAAGAAAGTGACAAAAATATGTAATTTCACCAGCCTTCCCCTCACTGAATTTTTTCACATCCAATCAAATTCCTTATTTGTTTTCTTGTTATGGCAACAACCATCTCAAAGGTTCCACTATTTCTCAAACCCCATGGCTCTCTTGGAGAGCTCTTTGGCTAGCATCTGACTTTCATATATCCCCCTCAGATATATCTCCCTTCCCTCCCCTCAACCTGTGTCAGCTGCCTGAATCCCACCCAACACCTCCTGGGTGCCCAGTGTAGAGTGTGGCAGAGGCAACCCCAGCCCCTTTCTGGTGATTCACTCCAGAGCTTCTCCCAAACACAGCATGATGTCTTTGGCTGGCAAACCTTTTTCAGCAGAAATCTCCTTTCACCGTAAGCTCACACAGTGCCAAAATAATGGCCTCAGGCAAAAATAGAAATAATTGTTGTCATTACAGCTTCTAGCTCAGGTTAAGGAGACCAGGGTGGGAAAGAGGCCTGTTGTGGTGGTGATAATCATCACAGGAAAAACTGGGATAACTTCCCCTGCAAAACCTGTGTGAGGGCAACTCTGACGAGGTGCTCTACTCTTGTTGCTTTCAGGGTTATCACACGAATGATCACCCTCTCAGCTGTGATGTCCCATTCCCTGACATTCATGGCAGGAAAATTTAAAGCCGAAGGAATCTCTTGGCACGGTATGCAATTTGCCTGGGGAAATCGGTTTCAAAAAGGATCAGAAAGTTAAATACTGTTGCTGGGCTTAAAAAGAAGGCAAATAATTTTATAGACAAAATAATATTTTTCTATGATAAATTATGTAGAAGGAAAGAGTAATAAAATGTCATGCTCCAGGGTATAAAACAATCCCTGTAAAGGTCAGGAAGCACTTTCAATGTACGTGCACATCACCGCACATTAGTCCAGGTGCAGTTTCATTTGTTTGGATTTTGTGTCCTTGACTGGACACGATGCTCTTCTCGCCTGAAGTTCCTCGGGGCCAAACACCTTGTTGGCTGGACCAGGAGACAAACCTTCCCCAGATCTCTCAGATTATTGCTGCATTCCTTTAAGCATCAGGCCAGATTACTTTTGTTATGCATGTTACTCCAGTCCCACTCCTGCAAGGCTTGACATGCTGTAAGCTCTTGGTGGCATCTCGCCCTCTTGATCTGTGACTCTGCAATTCTGCTGTTACAACACTGTCTCTAATTATACCAGGATTAACTTTTCAAACCAACCTGTCCACCTTATGCACACCGCTGACTTCCTGAGACGCTGAATTCCACAGGTTGGCTGTTGACGTGCACAGCTGTGCCCATGCCCTCTGTGCTTCGGTCTTAGATCATCCTCAGCTGCTTTTTTTTTTCTGTTTCCTTAAGCCAACAGAAGATTACGCATTAAGAGAAACTCCCTTTTTTCCTGCTTTAGCTGTTAAAGCCTATCCCAGCCTTGCGCTTAGCAGGGGAGTGGAACCAGATCAGCTCCGAATCACCCAGCCTGGAGAACCCACTGTCTTCATCCTGGTGCTTGACAACTACCACACCTTGGATCTGCCCCCCAACTTCACCGTATCTAGTGGAGTCACATCTATTAAATCAGCCTGTAAACAGTTTGGCCTCTTGGCCAGGTCAGATCCGCTCCCTGTGGCCCAAGCCCATATCTCCCTGATTATCTGAAGGCTTCTAAGCTGCTTTCCAGGCTGTCCTACACGAGAAGGCACTTGGTGCTCATGGAGAGCCATTTACCAGGCTGATTTGAGTTTGAGAGCTCTGAAATACACTTGTAAAATAAAACTAGACAAAACCTTTTTACAGTGACTTTCAGTGGCACTTGCAACATACTGATATGCTCAGGTGGAACTTGCTCGCTAGCTTTGTAAAATCATCTTCTGGGAGAGAGAAAATAGGGAAGAATTCAAGCTAGGAAAGCAAATTTACCCTACTGAAATGTTAAAAGTGGACAGAGAGCATCTCAAACCCATGCTACAAAAGCAGCCAAAGACTTGGTAAAACACAGGGTTCTGCATGGATGGAGACTCTGCCAGGAAGAGTTCCTAACTTAAACCATCACAAAAGGCACCAGAGCCAGCATGAGCCCAGTCACTGGAGCAAGTGCAGTCCCATGATCTCAGCCCACGCACGGGGAGAGGGAAGCAGATGAGAAGAAGAGTGACGCAAGATTTCCAGCTACAGGGGTGCCCAGTCCAGACCGACCCTCTGACATTTGGTGATTGAGTTGAGCCTTGGTGGACATCACTGATACCAGCTGCACACTGTGCAAGCCCTTTGCGAACCCCCAGTCCTGCCTCCTCCTGCAAGGGCCCAGGGCAGCCAAGGCTAGGTGGCCAGCACCACTAAGGGTGCAAACCCACCATAGGGTTGCTTAGAAGCTTCTGGGAGGCATCCAGCAAAAAGGGGCTCTGGATGTGGATTTCTCTCACTCACAACATGACATACCATCTACCCTCTCGTGGCTCCAGCAGCTGGTGTAGACTTCTCTGTGGTGGAGCCCAGACACTCATTTCTGGGCCTCTTCAAGGGATCTCCCAGGGCTGCTTTCTTGGTGGCTTCTTGTCCTGCTGAAGCCAGAAAACATCCCAGCATGGTTCAGCAGCAGGTAACCAGCTGGGGGTCTGGACATGGAGTTCAAATCCCTTCTGCTGGACACCTTGGGCTTTTTGGAGAGAAAGAAGTTTCAATCTCATTAATTTATTTTGCTGGAAAGAAGTTTCATTCTCTTCTCCTTTGGTCTGTAAGTGGTTGCTGTCATCATATGGCCCCGGTCTCCCACCAGCCCTCGATCAGAGATACTCAGAATTATCTCTGCCTCTTTCAGAGCAAAGGCAACCCCATCTCCTTCTTCCCCACCTTTCCCCGAGCAAGCAGTGACCCTCTGCACTCCCACTCCAGAGTGGTTTCCCACCATGACCCTATGATATTGTTACAGCTTTGGTTATGAATTTGGATTGTTGTCTGGCAGTACCCAAACCATAAAAAACCATCCTAAAACTGTCTGGCTTTGTATTTTCTTGGAGCTTAAGTCCAAACGAAACCATTAGATCATCTATTCTGTATTTTCAGATGCCACATGTCGTTACATTTCACATGTACTCGGGTCAGATGAAAACCTTACAGCCTTCGGGAGCTGCTGTGAGCTGAGTTGGGAAGTGATGAAGTGCCAGTGTGGCCCCAGCACTGCCAGGGAGGATTTAAACCCTCACCACGGGCTTGATCCTCCAGCCCAAAGGAAAGGAGATGATCTGGACAGCCCGGAGCCCTCTCCCTCCCCAGCTAGCACAGGGCACTGAGCTCTTGGACTGGCTGATCTCACAGCACTGGGTGTGAGGCAAGAAATCCCCATGGCCTCACCTTCCCAGCTCCCTGTTTGCAGGCTGAGCCATTCCTCCCAGAAGCTGAATTAAAAACGTGATGCTGAAACCAAGCTGATTTTGCTGTAAAGGCTGCAAGCCCTGGCGAGCGCATTGCTCCCCTCACAATTTGTCGCAGTGTGCAGTTATTGTCGCTGCGAGAGAGCTGCAGCTTATTTCAAGGTTGAATTTGTCCAGCTTCTGATCCCTGTTACATTTACATCTCTGGAAATAATCTGGGGATGTCGCAGTTTGTTATAGAAGAGCGGTTGCTTGCCTCAGTCAGATACCTAGGCAGGAGCTTGATTTTTAACAGTTCGATGTCACTATCTACTCCCTTCTTTATATTCTCTTTTTTTCTTTAACATTATGGAAAATATTTTATTTTCAAGCTTCTCTTTGCAACTGCAAGGACCAGATACTTCTCTAATGATGAGAGCTGAGCATCTCATGCATTTGGGTGACTGCAGCCAATGACTTTAAAAACTCCTTTAACTAAACCACTGCCCCGAATTTGTTCAAGACTCCTGAGGCTGATGTACATGAGGGCTGCTGCCACCCAGCGCAGAACATATGAGCCCTAAAGTACCTAAAATTATCTCATGTTAGCTTTTGAAAATTCGTCTCCACCCTCCATTCAGAATGACAACTTTTGGCAACAACAAGAAAACAGAAATGACAGATGGTAACAAAATCTGGTACACAAACATGACAGTAGGCAATATAATGAACATTTCACCCACTCGTTCGTTCATTTATGCTAAGCATCGCTTTTGAGCAACCCGAATTGTTATGCCAGACAACAGTGGATCTGAGGCATGGCACAGCAAATCCTGAAGGGCCACCAACCTGAAACCAGAATCAACCCCCCACCGGGCTACTCATTGTGAATGAAATTAAAGTATCACTAAACTACAGCCTGCTCCGACGGCTGCTGAAAAAATACCCACTGTTCCTAAAAAGCACATCAAACTCTCCTCCTGCCCTGAAATTCCCACTCTGAAAAACCACCACGGCCACAGAATAGAGCTAAGTCCCGTTGTCCTGCTACCCAGAGCTTCAGATGAACCAGGAACAATTTGCAGGAAAAGTGAGAATTAGCATCGCTGCAGTAAATTCATACTGTCCTAACAAACCATATTTTTCTTTTATGGACACAGAAATTCTCTTTTAAGCATGCTTTCCCCCCAGACTAAGCCCTCTGGTATGAGTTCAGTCTCAGCAGGAAAACATTTACTCTTCTGTTTGAAGCGCACTTATCTCACGCTGACATTCTCAGTGGAAGGTGCGATGTCACCCACAAAACTCTTTTATTTCCTATAAAAATGTAAAGCAGCCTTCCCCCCCAACCTTATGTAATGAGCAGTATCCTTGCTCGATAATTTTGAAGACACTTTTAGCCTCTATTTTAAGCAGAAATCCGTAAAGACTGAAACTGTCCCTCCCCTTCCCTCCCTGACATTTCAGGGCTTGCTCCTGTAGTTGCTGATGCAAAGGTCTTACTGGTGGATAGGACCTGAAAACATCTTAAGAGGGCAAGAGCAACGTCATTATATCTCCCAAGGGAATAAAAGAAGTTTTCCTGCAACAAAACCACCAGGTAAAATAGAGGGAATCTTGAGCAAGTGCTCTCAGAGCTGGCCAAGACGTGTCACTGTACAAGACCTGTATATACTGGTGATGATAAATGAAGCCAGTCCCCCATGATGAAGATTTCCAGACACTGCCCTTTATAAGACCCCGCTTTTATTTGCTTACAACGCTGTCAAGCGTTACCTGTGGTAGATGAAATCCTCTCTCTGGGGAGAGAATGGCAGTGAAAATTCACAAGAAAAAAAAAAGTAAATTTCAGCCAAAACATTTCAGTTGATTTTGAGGTAAAAAGAAAACATTTACTGTATGGTCTCCGTAGGTTTCCAGTAACCAGGCCTGCAAGTCCTGCTCAGCACTGGAGCTGAACTTTGTGTTGGTGATGCATGTCCCATCATTCCTTGAAGATCCACCCAGATTTGTCTGACCTTGGGAAAACTTCAGCTTTTCCTGCCTTCTCTCGTTTCCTTCATCATCATCTCCTGCCCTAGATGAAACAACCTAGCCTTAGTTGTTCCTTGGGTGGAAGCTATTTCATTTCTTTAGTCATCCTTATTACCCAACTCCACTTCTTCCAACACTTTTGCGGAAAGAAATACATCAACTTTGAGTCAAGGGGATCTTCACAGCATGGAGCTTTCAAATCAGAAGCCCACCATGGATGGAGATAGGCCAGAACAGGGTTTTATCTTTTCCTCTCTGCTTCAGTCTCAATCATTCCTAAAAACTCCAAATGCTCCTAAAATGCTCCAACCAACTCCCAGCCCTGACTATGCTGCTGCTGGAGAAACAACTCATTATTAGGGCTGGAATCTTCCACGAGACCCCTACACAGCAGCACCCAGGTGTTCTGTGGTGCCAGCAGCGAGAGGATCTGTGCTCTGTAGGGGTGGATGTCCTTGCCTCTTGTCTCGGGGATTCTCGCAGCTGGGATGGACTGTTGACCTCAGACCTGCACAGGTCACAACATCCAGCTGACCGGGACACTGAAACAACCTCATTGCAACCTCAAAAACATCACCTTCTGGGTACCTTCAAGCCAAGCAAAGACACCATCATGTCTCTCCCCATCATCTCCCTCTCACTGCAGAGGTGATGCTCCCAGGATGGTGAATGTCACCTTCTTGATGTGGAATGTGTTTGCTCAGCTAGGTTTTTGGGTGACTCAGGTCACCACCCCAGATTCTGAAGGGTCCTGTTCTACCATGAGGCTGCACCTGCAACCCCAGGCTGTGCCCAGTCCCCCAGCTCCCAGCAGTGGCTGAGCTCCCTGTGCTGCTCCAGGACATTACTGCCTCAGAGCTGGGGTCCCCCAGGCCCCACAGTCACCTTGTGTGGCACAGCTGGACTCTGTGTACCGTGCAGTGCTGGAGCAATTGAGCCAAGCGGGTGGCACTAGGGGGAGATAAAGGCCGGGACATGCCAGGCCCTGTGCCTTCACCAGTCCACTCCTGTCCCCAAGGCCACCCTGGCCCCAGCTGCCTGCAGGATTCTGTGTGTCCTGCCTTGCTTTGCACAGTCTTTCCTGGTGTCTTTGGGAAGCACCTTGAGTGACAAGAGTCCTCAAGGCGTTTACACCTTTGTGCAGCAGATAAAAAAGCAAGAAGCCACCTTCTGCCATGTGCAGATAGCACAGAGGCACCCGAAAAAATGCACCCAGCGGGAAGGAAAACAGCCCACGACACACAGATCAGGGGCCACCAGTGAAAGGGGGTCTGGGGACCCAGCCCGGAAGCAGAGTGATGCATGCTGCAAGACCTCAGCTGGAAAGTCAGCCCATCACTGCCCCAGCTCCCGTTTCCCGATGCCCACGCGGGTATGCTTGGCATCAACACAGCAGTGCCAGCACCCGCGGGACCCCTACCCCAGCAGGCCAGGCTCCTCCACGGCTAAAAACCATTTCAGGGGCATCTCTGGCTCCAGGCAGCACCCCACTGTCACACCAGATCCTCTCCTCCCCTGGATGCTCCCCTCTTTGTGGGCTCCATGTGAGGCCTCTCACTGGAGATGGGAGGATTTCATCAGTTTGGGGGAGCTCTTCGGAGATGAGGAGCAGAACCAGAAGTACCTGCCCCTGTTAGAGCTGCTCATGCACAGCCGAATCTCACAGGCACCCGTGGGTGCAGCTGAGGGTCCCGCGGCGTGACTCAGCGCCGCACGCTGGGGTAAGCACAGTGCGACAGCAGCTCTGCAAGGCAGGAGCAACTTGAGTGGTGTCTTTTTGCTTGTACTTTCTAGGTATTAAAAAAAGATAAATTTTATCCCTTTTTTCCTGGAGGAGGGATTCGGAGCCCAGCTGGCGCAGAGTTACATTCACAAATGCTATTGATAAAAGTCTGCACATCACCCATGCTGACATCAAACCACAGTGCCCCTGGGGACCGTGCTCTCCAGCCACATCCCTGAGCTGCCCCCAAAACACCTGTAGCACGCCTGCCTCCAAACCCACCAACCCACCCCCAAACTACACATTTTCTCTCCCCATTGCCCACAGCTTGGATTTGCATAGAGTTTGGGCTCATGGTCCCCCCAGATTCCAGCACCAGAGGGAGATGGATGTGGCTGGAGCATGTCAGGCTTGCTGGCAGCTCCTTGTGCAGAGCAAAACCTGTCCTTGGGTCTGTGCCGGCTGCCAGCACTTCGCCAAGCACGTTCCTCTCCCTGCGGGAGTGGAAGGGCTCAAGCTTGGGCTTTCCACCTCCTCCTCCACAGCTTGGTGAGGGCCCTTTGGATGCCAATGTGTCCCTGTGCCCATGGTCACACTGTAGCATCACTCACCCTTCAGCCACATCCTTATTTAGCTAATATTTAACATTTTTTTAGAGCTCCAGCTCCAAAGTTTTCGATATCCTCACTCTTAAACTTCGTGTCTGGCTGTGCTGGAGGAATCAGGGAGGCTGGGCTGGCTGGTAACATGATAGGGACATTGGCCTTGGACCAGGGAGGCGGGATGTGAAGAGAGAGGAAGGCAGAGGGGTGCCTGGGCTGTTATCTGAGCCCCTGCGGGAACAAGGTGTCTTTGCCACACTGTGAGCTGGCAAGAGCAAGGGAAGGGAAGGAGATCCTCTGTCAGCACTTTGCTATGCCCTGCGCTCCCTGTCCCCCACTGGCCGGACACATGGACTCACCACTGCACTGCGCAGCTCCGGGGATACTTCACACTGGATCCCTGTTCCCTCTCAGGCCTGGAAAAAATCACATTCTGCTTCATCGTTGTTACAAACTCGCTCAAAAAGAAGCAATTTGGTGCAAAGCAACATCGCTGCTTTTCCAAGGATGAGAGGTGAGAGAGGTGCACACAGCAGCACCCTGATGGATCACCCCGTGTGCTGGGTGTCTGCTGATGGAGGCAGCTCCAGCATGACACTGGTGTATAAAAAAGCTCAGCCCCTGCTCCAGCCTGTAAACCCTTTGGGTGCGCCGGTGCAAGGCTGGGATTTGTGCCATCTCTTACCCAGCAGATCTATGGATTTCCAAAACTACCTGGAAGTAAAAACTCTTTCTTTTTTTTTTTTAATATATTTTTGAATAAAGCTTAATAAGGACAAAAGCATTCCCTGCAACTCTGCTTCAGGCACCCAGTGCCACGATTGCAGCTCCATGGTGACCCTGCAGCAAACCCATCCTCTCTGCATCATCTGGCTTAAAACACTCTCACCTAGAGACTCCTGAGTGTGGGATGGGTCCTTCAGTGCAGCACTGTGCAGTCAGGTCTCTCCTGGGCACTTACCCAAAGCTTTTGTACAGTGAACTCCCTTGGGTGAAGCTTCTGGCCCTGGCTCTGCCCTCCCAGCCCCAACCTGTCACCCATCAGGGAGCTGCTGGCCCAGAGCTTCTACCCAGTGTTTCTCCCCTTTTGACACACCACAAAAGTTTCCACGGTGGCTTTTTGCTTTCAGAAAATTGCATCGTCCTGCCGAATGTTTTACCGCCTCTTTTCCAACCTTCCAGCTTGGACACAGCCTTTGAAAAATGACATTTCACCTCCAACGCACGGCCCCAGCACTAAAGCCCCGTCCCCCCCAAAGGCTCCGCTCGCAGGCGCCTCGTGCCAAGCCTGACGCGGTGGCTTCTCTTAAAGTGTCGAGTACAAAGCATATGCAGGACAGATGGATACAAGGTTTATAAGATAATTAAGCATGCTAATGAAGTTCATTTGCATCTAGCTCTTAAATTCCCATAAACTCTGCAAAGCTGTGAAATGAGAATTGCCGCTCAACACCACAAAGCAACAAAAATTTAGTTACCAAAAGCAAAACACTGATTAACAAGTGAGAACAAAAGGCAGCTGTGGCTTGGCCAGGCGAAGCCCCAGCAGGTCCCCTCTGGCCCCCTCCAGCGCTGTGGCAGCTCCATGTTGCACGATGCCACCGACAGGCGCTTCACTGGCAACCGAATACAAATTGCTAATGGGCTTTGGCTGGACTGAAATGTTATGAAACTAGGGGTGGGAATTATTGCTTCAAAGAAAGGTTTGGCCCCAGAGATGGAGGAAAAGTATTTTGAGTGGCGTGAACACGAAAGCTGATGGTGGGTGCAGGGAACCAGGCTCAAGCACCCTCACTGCTGCCCCATCCATGGGCTGCACCCAAAGCAGGTCCTGGGCCGGCAGCATTGGCAGGTCCTTTGGTGAAACCTCAGTGATCCCCAGCAAATTCCTGGGGCTTCTGCAGGACTCTTACCCCAGAGCTGATGGTGGCTACTCAGAAGCAGCTGAACCCAAGAGCAGCACAACCGCGCACCACACACCAGCCTGGGACGCACCCTTCACACCACGCCTCTGTCACACCCACCTTCCATGTTCCTGCAGAGCTCTGGCTGCCGCAGTGTGATTGAGGTGCTGGATCTCTGGCAGCACCTGCAGATGGGAGAGATACAACAGCCTCCAGGTCATCATTGTCCCCTGCTGCCTAGCTCAGCTGAGGACATTGAGTCACCCTGAGGCTGCCTATGGACAAACTAGGTGTGGCCTTCTGGGAACTGCTGTCAAATGTGTTCCTGAAAGACCTTTGGGCTTTTCTGGTCCCCACAGTCCCCATGCAAACTAAACAGGGGGTGCATCTTCCAACATACCCAATGCTGGTGTACAATGCGTCTTGACCAGGAAGCAGAAAGAGAGGCGACTTTAAGGAGGGGTTACCTGGGGAGAAGACAGCACAGAACTGAAAAGGAAAACAGGAAGACTGGCTTTGTTTGAAATGCCTTGATAAGATTTATTAAAAAATATCCCTTGGCAGTTGACAAACACCATGGCCTACAATAGGAACCCAGCTGGATAACAGCGGAACAGTTTTGCCGACAACAGACGGCAGATATCCGGGAACACTCAAGCAAGGCTTACACACACTGACTGGCATTAAATCCCTGGGATGGCCTCGAGGAACATGGTGCAGGTGCTGGCTGCAGAGCCTGTTGCACCACCATGCGTGTTCCACACGTGCTCTGGTACTTACCTTCTCTGCGGAAAAAAAAGAACCTATTTAAAATACAAAGGAAAACAATGAGTAAGCACTACTGGAGGAACCAGACTCCACCTCTCCACAATTCCAGGAGGACAACGCTCTTGGCTGGCTGCAGGGAGAGTGGGGTAAGGGAAATGGAATTGCCTGGACTCAGATATTTGATTGGACCTGTATAAAATCTTAGGCAGCCCCATCACCAGCATGTGCAGAGAGAAGGAGGCTTGGTGCTGCAGGACGCAATGGTGGCGGGTCTCCGGTCACCAGTGGGTGGAAGGCAGGAGCAGAGCGCCGGGGCACGGATCCAGAGGAAACCTTCAAACCTTCCAGGTTTCCTGACTTCGCAAAGAGTCGGGGCTTTGTGGTTTTTGTTTTTCCCCAGTGAAACCCAACGAAAACACAACGGGATGGTTAAAGGAGACCCCGAGGGAGGGGCTATGTATGTGTGTAAGCACCAGCACTCGGGGCTGTGCTGCCGGCACCTGCAGCCGTTCAACACCTTCCGCTCCTTCGGCCTGACGGGTTCAGGCGCTGAAAGCACTAAGGCTCCTCTTCTCTGACAGCTGCTCCTGGTCAGCCATTTCTTGTTCCTACTCCGGAATAGCAATGCCCCAACTCCATGGTTCAAGCGGATTGAGAGAATCCGAACAAGGCACTGGTATTCCAGAATAATCTGTCAACGTTCCCTGCTAAAGAAAAACGTAACTATCTAAAATTCATCCCCAGTTCTGGCCACAGCGAGCTCCCCGTGTGGAAAAGCGTTGCTGAGACCTCCTGCTGCAGCCAGCGGGGATAACACGATGGCTGCAGAGGTGCTGCCGGCCGGGCCGCTGCACAGCTCCTGCCCCACGCTTCAGAGCAGTATTAAAATGAGGAAAAATTAGGAAGGCGTTGTCTTCTTAACTGGCGTTGGGAACACAAAGGTCATTTACCGCCAAGCGACACATCCAAGCGCAGTGGGTCTATGTGACAAATTCCTTTCGCATTTAGAATGCCTTCTAAATATGCACCTAATCAAAAATTAACTCGGTGGTTTCGTGATATATCAAAGAAACATTCTAAAAACAAAGGCTGAGAAAAAGTTCTGTTCCAAACTATTATTCTTCGAAACAATGTGCGAACAGCACAGGGCGGTGTTGGAAGTCGTGCTGGAGCAAAAATAAAAAAGCAAACCAATTTTAGGTTGACATAGTGTATTGTGAATTACGTTCTCAGCGTTTCTACATCTAGGATAGCGTGAAATGATCTGCCGTACAGTAAAACACTTTCATATACAGTTGATTACAGAGCCGTAGTAACGAGTCGGAGATAATACGCGGTTTATCTATATACATATAGAGCTTAATATTTCACAGATACAACTTTTTTTTTTTTTTTTTTTTTTTTTTTTTTCCGGCTTTGTCAACGAAGCACAGGCAGGATATTTACAGTGAAGCCGCTGCGAGGAAGCGCCGTCCCCAGCCAAGCCCCCGGCAGACGCTGCCGGCTTCCCCAGCGGTGGTTGTAAACAGACCAGTTCTCGCTTTTGGCGAGAAGGGAGGGGACAAGGTAGTGGGAACACGGGCTTTGCTGGGGTGGGGAGGGAAAGGACCCAGAGACGTCATGAAGAACTAATTTCCCACTAACCTGGAGACCTTAAAATGCTTAATTTGCCCTTCCCCCTCCCTTTTATTTCTAACTGGAAACTCTTCTCAATTAATTAACGTTTCAATTCATAATTCAATAATGTTTTGACTGTGTTCTCGATTAACACTTTCTCTACCATTTCCACGTGTGCTTATGCAAGGACAGGCTGTGCTGAGCTCTTGGGTAATACTGTTGAGGTGGCTTTTAAGCGAGGAGGGGACGGCCAGGAGGTTGCACTGGCCCCTGGGCCCATGCCGCAGCCACCCAGCAAACCAAAACCAGCCCTGATTTGAGTCTCTCACCTCAAAAATAGTTTCTCGCAGGCTGTAAGTGGGCACCGCAGCTCTCAGCGCACAGCGACTGCTTGGATAGGGTTGTGTGTGGTGTCATAGTGAGTAACATGAGGTGGGACAGACCCAACCAACCCTGACCCGCCGTGGCCAGGGAGCAGCGCCTCCATTTCTAGTGCACCCTTTTAAAAAACACCTGAAATTTGCTCACGAGAAAAAGTGAAATGAAACCGACAGGCCAGGAGGGAAGACGGATTTCCAAAGGCATCCAACAGCTGTCGGGCTGACCATGGACTGGCTCAACTGAGCCCCCAGAGCAAACCTCCCCAGACCTTAGTCCCCTGGCTGGCGGAGGGGGGGGCCAAGTGGCCAATCTGTGACCACCGAAGCCGCTGTTGCCCAGGTACCGCTGTGGGACCAACACGGCAGCTCCTCAGTCCCGGCCCACTGCTGGGTCTGGCTGCAGAAACATCCAGCTCCTTTCCAACTCCCCTGGCTTTCCTATCAACTACATCCCTGCCTTCTCCATCGCAGTGCCACAGGAAGGACTCTGGGGCTGGGAAGGGAGGAATCCAGCCCCTCTGCCAGCAAAGACGACCTTTTATGCTGAACGAAAAACACTGTTTCACAGAAAGAGGAGCTTTTCCGAGCAAGGCAATAAATAAAGTCATCACACCAGCCCTGGGGGAGCAAGGTGACTTTCCTGAGAGCACAAGGGGGACTGTCTACCTGTTTCTGGGTAATTTGGTGAGGGTGGCCAAGGTCCTGATCGTCTTTGGATACTGCCGCTGCCTCCTCGTAAACAGGAGACACCTGCCATTGAGCAGAAAAAAGTCCGAAATATTCAGCGCAGACTTGAAACTGTGTTTTGTCTCTCAGCAAATGTTTGGAGTTGTTAAGGCTCTTGGCTTTAAAGAGTTTATTACTTTGGAAATTTAAAGCTGTACTCGCAGTGGGGTGTAACAAGTCTCTCAGCATCTATCTATCTATCTATCTATCTATCTATCTATCTATCTATCTA
>JAAGNO010001168.1:27034-49727 GCA_033439905.1 Ceryle rudis
TACTCGCAGTGGGGTGTAACAAGTCTCTCAGCATCTATCTATCTATCTATCTATCTATCTATCTATCTATCTATCTAATCTATCTATCTTTTTCAACATGGTCTCTGAAAACTGTGAGAAATTAAACTGGGGAGAATGTTACTCTGGCAACTGTGGACTCCTGAACTACTGCACACAGAATCACAGACTGGTTTGGATGGGAAGGGACCTTTAAAGCTCATCGAGTCCAACCCCCCTGCACTGAGCAGGTTGCTCAGAGCCCTGGCCAACCTCACCTGGAATGGTGCCGGGGATGGGGCATCGACCACCGCTGGGTAACCTGGGCCAGGCTCTCCCCACCCTCGCAGTAAAGAAACATCTGACAGTAATGGTGGGACTGTGCCGGTAGCTGCACCCTGGTTCAGGCAGTGCTGCAGAGCAGACCACTGAGGCACTGCAAACCCCCCCCTTTGGACAACTTCTAAGGGCAAGGGCAAGATGGGGTTATATGGTTAATATTAGAAATAAATCACAAATGCAACTCTGGTCTCATTCGAATAACGGCAAAGTCTCAAAGACGCTGAAGAGGCATTTTCCCTCTGGGCATACCCGCGGGTGCACCACACGCTGCCTTTCCCCTGCCCTGAGCTTACAGCTTTCAACAACAAATCGATGCACGTCACCTTTCAACGGCAAACTAATATCGAGCCAACGCATAAGTTAGAAACAAGTGAAGATATGAGTGAGTAAGGGAGAAGAAAAGGAAAAACTTGAGAAAGTTGCTTTGTTTTGACCAGCCCAAAGGAGGATTTGAAAACACACACTCAAATTGGGGCTGTGCAAGCCACTGGGATGCCCTGCTCTGACATCACTGCGCATGGCCCCTTGCGGCCAGAAGATAAGTTGGTTAGAGCAGCACTGCTTGGAGCCAAAACTTAACATTTTCGTAACTGTTCTCAGCCACGACCTCTTCTGCAGTTCTTCAGATTCAGTAAACGCTGCAGCTTCTGGAAGTTATAATACGTGATGCTGCAACGCACCAGAAAACGAGGCGAGAATAGATCATATGAGGACCGTTTGAAGGAGCTGGGTCTGTTTAGTGTGAGGAAGAGGAGGCTGAGGGGAGACCTCATCACTCTCTACAACTACCTGGAAGGACACTGTAGAGAGGTTGGTGCTGGTCTCTTCTCTCGGGTAATTAGTGACAGAACCAGAGGGAATGGCTTCAAGCTGAAACAAGGTCGGTTTAGACCGGACACTAGGAAAAAATTCTTCACGGAAAGAGTGGTGGGATATTGGAATGGGCTGCCCAGGGAGGTGGTTGAGTCGCCATCCCTGGATGAGTTTAAGAATCACTTAGATGTAGTGTTGGGGGATATGGTCTAGGGGTGAACTCGTAGAGGAGGGTGAATGGTTGGACATGATGATCCCATGGCTCTTTTCCAACCTAGATGATTCTGTGAGAACAGAACAAACCCCGTAAAGGCTGAGACGTGAGGAGCGACAGTGGCCCTGGGGCCTTTCCAGAAGTGTCAAACACGAAGGTTGCTTCCTGACACTGATTCCTGGCTTGGAGACATGCGTGTGAAGCAGCTGCTGAAGAGGATGATAAAGGTATTGCATCTGGAGCAGCGGATGTGAAAAGGTCAGGCAACTGCACCACGCTCCTTGCCAGCTTTGGGCTGGGTGCCTTGGTTAGGCCAGCAACTGTAAAGCAGCTATAATAAAGTACCAGGGGAAAAAAAAACAACCCAAAACTTTAAATATCTTCTCCTAATCTATTTTTTCCAAAATAATCTTTCTCAAAAGCTGACACTGACTGCCCAAGGTAAGCAGCAAACACTTCTGTATGCGGCGCACAGCCTGGCCACTCACCTGGGCCCAAGGCAGAGGTTTAGCTCGCCTCATAAAGACTTGAAAGAGCTTTTAGACAGAAATCTTGCCACCTGTTCTTTTTTTCTACCAGAGCTTTACAGAGTGTCTATAAAGCAGCTCAAAACTCTTCCCCTGGCTCCACTCAAACTGACCTGTTGTTAAATCAAACTATATTTCACCTCTGTTTTAGCTTCTACTTGAACTTCTTCAGAGCCTGATGTTCATTTTAAATGAACTCTACCAAGACAAACACAATAATCTCCTGGTGTCTGATTTCCCCTGACAAAGCTCCTCCTCACCTCTCTGGACAGAGTTCAGAGGGTGGCATTAAGGCAGATTTTAAAAAACACAACCTCATTTCCAAGCTCCCTGATCCCGGCACAGGAAACACGCTGCTGGGAAGCCAGGGCTCTGCTTCGTACTCGAGGAACAGCAGCCAGCAAAGGCATCACACCTGGAGATCCAAAGATCAGCCTTCAAACAACCCAGCACCTCGCTGCACCTTCTCCTGCTCCTTTTCTCACCAATTCCAGACCTGGAAGCACGTTATGGCACAGAGCATCTCCTGCACTGTGTATGTCAGCTCAGGGAGCCAAACCCCCTTGCCACACTGTACCCTACACCACTCATACTGTGTTCCTGCAGGCCATGGTCATCCACCTCTCCAATTTTCCATTTTTTGGTCTGTTTTAGCAGAAAATGATCCATGATTTCACAGCGCTTGACTGAAAAAAACATCAGACCATTGGAGCACTCAAACTAAGACCTGGACAACCACAGCATCTGCCAGAATTAGTGTGTCCTATTTAGAATTTCCAACTTTTCTCCAGGCCCTTGCAGAACCCTACTGCTGCTGGCAGTGGAGGACGCCCTCAGCAACAACAAACAGTAGTTCAGGTTCTTCCCCTTCAGTGTTGCTCCCCTCGAAATCAAAACAAGGATTGATACAGCCTGTATAAAGAACTGGAAAGGAAAAAAAATAACTGTTGGAATAAGTGACTCTCCTGCCCAAATCAATGCTCCACGTACAGTGAGACAAGGCTCAGGATTACGCCAAGTCCCCAGCTGGGTTTCTGCAGCTGCCTGAGCATTGAGAAGGAAGAGCCGTGGCACTGGGGGATCCCTGTACCTCTACCCCGACTGTTTCCACAGGAAAATCGGTCTGTATTTACAGTCAAGCTACTCCTGCGACACCTTCAGCAACTGGGCAAGTCACAGCAATAAATAACGACTGCATGTGTAGCAGTTTTGTAATATTTTAGCTGAAGAGGACTTAAAGGAACTCTGCTTCAGTGAATTGCAACACTGACAGCACACATGGGATTTTCTCTCTCACCTTTTATTTCTCTTTATTTTTGCATGCTTGCTAAAACTTATTTTTTTTGTTGTTGCCACTTCTGGTGTGATGAAAAAACCAATTTTTTCACAGAGTTCCTAAATTTAACTACAGGGATGTGCCTGCTCCTCTTCTGTATCTTCTGCTCAGCAGCTTAACAACAGCACATGGAGAAAGCTGCAGCTATGACCGGACAAACAGACCAAGATATCAAAGCAAACACACTCTTCTCCTCAGTAGTAAGAAAGAGATGCAAACAGCAGCAAAAGCAGCATCTGAAGCCAGGCCCTGGCAGTAGCAGAGTCCAAACGCTGCTGTGCACCACGGAAGACGCGGTTTAGCAAAGGTGAGGAACAGAGAGGCAAGAACCACTCACACATCCCCTCCAGACCAAGCGAACAAGACCATTGCAGCAAAGAAGTGAGAAAACAGACACTGTCCTTAAATCTGGAAAAAGAAACCACCCTGAGCCGCACAGCTGAAGAGCTTTATATCCTTTATATCCAACCTTGGGTGCTCTCAGACTCTCATGGTGTTAAAAATAAAGATGTGAAGTTAAAAAATGCTCCCTTGCAATATTTGGTTTTTCGGTTGTATTCAGAATTAAGGTATTAGAAATAGGTTAGAGTTAGCAATTTAAAATGCTAGATACCCTAAAAGCTTGTCCCTTTCCTCAAGAATAAGCTCTTCTTTAGCTAAAAGCTGGTATGGGCACACTGTTGGTTTATAGCTCCTTTCATTTTCACTCCAAGCACCTCCTTTCTGTGTTTTAGCCTGAAGTAAGAATATCTAAATACCAGTTTTTTCCTTGGGGGTGTGGGGTGTGTGTCCATCCTCCCTCCCCCCATTTTGTTATGTTGAAATCCTCCTGGGCTTTGCACTAGGACAGAGCAGGAGCCACAGTCAGGCAGCGGCACTGGCCTGCCCTGCCCACAACTCTTCTGTTATCTCCAGCCAAGGGTAGCAGCCCCAAATCCTGGGAAATAGGCAAATCTGGTCTTCTCAAAATCATAAATGCCAGCAGTAAATCAACAGGAAGAGCATTTACTTAGCTTTTAATGAGAAATCTGCCTCACAGAAGTAGCTGGTAGAAAACTAAGCATTTTCGCGTGTTAGCAGCAGATTAAGACAACGCTGCAGAAAACATTCTGCGTATTACTCATTACAATCCAGAGCAGCTTCTGCATGTGAGCTGTGGCAGAAGGCAGTATGGGCCTAGTGAATACTCACCAATTATCTCTAACCCCAACCCCCCTCAGGAAAATGTTTAAATTATCACCATGAAAACACCCTAAAACCAGGAATGGCACCAACACGCTGACTGTTGCTGCAGAACACGCTCCCAGGTTCCTGGCCAGCTCCTCAACTCTTACACCATGTTCGAGTTGTGCTGGCACTAACAGAACAAGTACAAAAGGTATTTTAAGGAAACGAACTTTGATCATGACCTCCCACAAGCGCACACGTGTCAGGGGGTTCCACAGAGTGGAATCAGAACCCTGTAACGTCAGGAAAAACACCTCCGGAGTTGTTTTTGTGAGCACCGGGACATCTTTTCAAAGGCATAAAGGGAAGGTGTAAAGGTTTGGCTCCCACTGTTTTACAACAGAGAACAGGTACCTCGTCGTGCCGCGGAAAGTCTCACTACCTGAACCATCCTTGATTTTGTTCCTACACTACATTAAAGAGAAGATGTAAAGCCTCCGGAAGCAGAGCTACTATCTCGCTGTTGGATGCCTGCTGCTTGTCCTGGTGGCCATAAACAAACAGGGGGACCCCTAGCTACTCAACTTTTTATGATTCCTTTCCCAGCTTCAGAGTTAAGGCAGAGTAACGTCACCAGCAGTTCCCAGGGCGGACAACAGCCTTTGATTTCAGAGTCCACTAATGCTTTCATCCTCAGTCATTTTATTTGCTTAGTGCCAACAAAAAAAGAAGCCCTGGTATTTTTTATATATTTTTTTTGGGTGTTCTATTGTTACCAGAAAGCCAACACTACTCTCGCAGCACCACACCACGACAGCATGGCCGCATTAGTTACTTTATAGGCCGGAGGCTGAGGCTTTTGTATTCTGCAGCGCATTGCTGAGTAAGGAGAAGGAAGGTGCTCAGGGGCTGGGGCCCTACTCGGGCACCTTCTCCTTCCAGGTTTAATCAGCGGGTGCCCACCTCTGAGGGGTTGCAGGGCTGCTGCTGGTGAAGGGTTAGATACCGTGCAGTGTCTCATGCGAGGGAGAAGCCGGCGCGTCTCGACTGAACTCTGCCACTGCAAACAGCTGATCAATGAGAGAGAAATGCTGGGTAGAGTCATCTACAAAACTGGGGGAAAGAAGCGAAAAAGGGTTGAATGACTTTGAGACACTAACATAACACTAGAAGGCATTGTAAACAATTCTAGATCACGTTAGCTCCTCTCCAGTAAGAAAGGGAATACTGACACACACCTAACTGAAAAGAGAACCCTACAACTGGTTTTGAGAATACATTCTTCTAATGCAAGAGGTATTTGCAGAATTATACTACCTGAAAGTTGGAAGTGCAACCCACAGCAGGGAGGGGGGTGGACTGGGGCTAGCTTTGATCTGCAGAGAAGGAAGGTTGCTATAGAACTGTGCATTGAGAAAAACCTTTTATTGTTGCTCACCAGGAATAGCCCCAAACAGGCAACAGCATCTGTGGCAGGAGGGTAGAGGAGGGAGTATCCCCTGGGGGTTTTTTGTGTGCTGTCAGACTGAGCAAGTAAGATTAATTTTAAATAGTTTTCCTATCAAAGGCAACTTAGACGTGCATAAACAGCAGCTTTTGCGAGAACGGTGCGCAGAGTCTTGTTTAACTAAGAGAGATCCAGAAATCTCACTGGTTTATGTTTGACAAAGGCTTCAAGGGCTCCGTGCTGGCCGTGGAGTGGAGATGGATCTCAAAGAGCTGAAGAGGAACTTCACAACGTATATATTTATTACTCAAATTCCAAAGATCACATAGGGAATAAAAAGAAGTATCAATATATTCTGACTTTAGTCCAGAGGGAAAAAAAGAATTAAACCCCACACCAACAGGCAGACAGCACAGCATCGCGTTTCACCAGCTCTCCCCGGGCTAATGAACTTATTTTGGACATAAACATTCTTTCATTTTATTTGGTGTCATGAGGAGTTAGCTCAACTGGAATAGCTGAATAATTATTATTATCCAAAGCGGGGCATCAAACCTAAGTGAAGGAGGTGATGGAAGCATGCAGAGGGCAGACCGGTATAGTCTAGAGACACCCATCCTGCAGTTCTCTCAGTGGAAGCAAGTTCCTGAGCTCTGGCAGGTCGCTGGTCCCAGGGACCCACCGAGTCATCTGCAGGACTGGGCCATTATTGTGCTTCTCAGCTCACTAGAAGGACTCTTTTCCCTGTTCCTGCTTTCAGTGGCATGCAGGGAGCATGCTGTTCGATTCCCTGCTGCAAAAGCACAGTGTAGGGGCTGGGGGGAATCCTGAAAAATATTGTGCAGCACCATTGGTTCAGTACAGAGGGAAGCTGGGATACTCAGTTGCGTTTGGTGGCTTCGGAAGTTTCGCCAGCTTGGAAACAAATATTGCCTAGGTAACATCCTCACAGTGGTTGGTAGTTCAAAGAGGCTGAAACACCATCGTATTACTCTTATTAAACCAATTAACAATTCATCTCTCCTGATCCCTTCCGCGTACGCACACAATAACCACCAAACAACATAAAACCAGGAATAAAATAAATAAATAAATAAAGGCATTTCCCAAACATTTATTTCGCTTTTCTCTCTCTCTCTCAAGTCAGACCAGCTTAGAGACACCAACTTCACCTACCTTTGCAAATCGAGCTAGCGTACGGAGCAACACCAAACTGCTTTCGACTCGTAAAGACCTGAATTGTCACGCTCTGGTGGTCACTCATCTGCTTCTGGAAACCTGTCCTGAGAGCTGGTGATGTCCGAACCCTTACTCCACTCCCCCATATCAGCAACTCATTGGCTAGATGGAAGAGAAGTGTATCCAAAGCCCACAATGGCACATTAAGGTTGAAGAAAGCATTGGTAAAGGAGAATAAAACTACAGCAGTTTGTTCAGCCTACTCTTAACTAAATGTTGAGCCACTGCAGAACTCCTCTTCCAGCCCAACACAAAGTCACATTGTGTCACCCCCTCGCCAAGACATTCTTCTGTGGTACATTACTGGCACTTTATGTCAGTCTCATATGGTAGATACATGCACATTTGTCTGTGTGTTTACATACAAAAGGTCTGATAACAGTAAAACATTGTTCAGAGAGATATAAAAAACCCAAGGAGTTGCATCAGCCAAAAAAAGTGTTTTGTGAGAAACAACAATAAAAATGATATAACCACAGCTTTTCTTTTCTTTAAAATTAGATAAATACCCAAAGCTATGATTTCACTTGGGGCCTCTGTACCTTGACAGGGAGTCCAATGGAGTATATCTGAAGGCACTTAATATCCTCTACTCAGCTGTAAGATGGTTGCACAGGGAGCTGGGGAGCTTGGGATGTGATTTGGGGCATGGAGGAGAGAGATGGATGAAAACGAGCCCTGAAGAGCTGTGATCCACACAGCACCAGGCACTGAAATGAAAACAAACGTACAACCCAGGTGTTGAGAAGGTCTCTCTTGAAAAAGAAAACTGCCAATTGCAAACGTCTTTGTGTTTCTATTGACAGAGCACTTCATGCAACTCCGACAGTGCATCATACACTCTTAGAGATATTTAGTTTTGTCAGTTCATTGACCTCCTCAGTTCCCGCTTCCTCACAGTCAGCCTTGTCTGCGGCTTTGCCAAACCTGCACCTCTCCTCTGCTTTCACCGCATCTTTCTGGAGCTTCTTGGCGGAAGGAAGGATGTCCTTCGTTTCTGAGTTATCTGTGCCATGGGCTATCCTATCAGAATTCTGTACAGAAGGCACCAGGTTGGCAATCTCATCTGTCGGAGATCGCCCAATGCTGCCATCCACTTGAACCCGAATGTCTGGAGATATAGACAACTGGTGATGTGGCACGATCCCATTGTCCATGCATTTTGGGTAAAGGTAGGTCTTCATCTGACCTTTCCCCTTCACATTGACTGTCCCCCTATAGTCAAAGTCATACCCCATCTTGTTTAGGATGCGGTAGCTCTCCTCACTCACCTGTATGCGGCACTCGACGCCAGTGGTGTCCATTCTGCTAGCAATGTTCACAGTGTCACCCCAAATGTCGTACAGCAACTTGGTGGTGCCGATGACCCCAGCAGTGAGGGGGCCGTGGTTAAAGCCAATCCTAAGTTTAAAATTAAACCACAGCATGTTGTTGTTGAAGTCATCCACCACTCGCATCATTTCTTTGGCAAATTCAAAAAGGGTCTGCAGATGCCCATGGGGATGGTTGCTGTCCTGACACTGGGAGGTGTTCAGTCCCGAGGCGGCCATGTAGGTTGCCCCGATGGTTTTGATTTTCTCAATGCTGCTGTAATGAGGTTTGCTCAGCAGCTCATCAAAATCCCCAATCAATTCGTTCAGAACTCTGTAACACTCTTTGCCTCCTTCGTAGTTCTCTTCGTAGAACTCGCTGAAGTTCACAATACTTGCAAAGATTACTCCGCCACTGTCATGGTTTTTGGAATAGCTCTGGGAAACCTTCAGCTGCTCAGCCACGTGGTACGGAATAATATTCCTCAGCAACCAGTCAGCTTGATCTCTCATGCTCTGAATTTTGGTGCGATGAAGGTCAGCTTCCACATCTCCGTGGTAGTGGAGACGGTAACTGACCTCAAACTCTCGATTCAGAAACCAGACCAGGAGGAGCAAAAGGAAGGAAACCAAAATTACTTCCTGACCAATCAGGTCTGCTGGCCTCTTTGTGTCATTTGGCACCGAACTATTGCACGGACTCTTTCTGGAGCTGGAAGCAGAAGAAGGGGGAGAACACGAAAGGTGCATTTAAAAACACAGAGTTAGGGCACTGCCATTTCTGCTCCACAGTTAGAAATTCTTTGCTGGAAAAAGAAGTGTAGGAAGTGTACATTACAAACTAAATTATAAAATATGCTTTCAATAACTTCATCTGCTGCTAAGCACACTAAAGATTTAATTTAATGTCATTCTCAAGCTCACCGAGTCCTTCCTTAAAGGGATTTCAACAGGTTCAGCAACACAGAAATTGCCCAGTCTTTACCGGTGTCCTGTTTGAAGGACTTCACCAAGGAAACAGTTATCATTATATCTAAATATATAACTAAAAGCACTGCACATAACTATACATCTCGAATGCCTGACAATGCCTCTGTGTGTGTTTAGATACATGTGTGCACTCCTATGTCTGTAAGGGGGGGAGGTGTGTATGTTTTGTGGAATTTACCTTTTTTTGCATTATCCCCACTATTCAGAAACATCTGCACCACAGTCCCAGTGCCTTTCCCTCCTCTCCTTGTCAAAGACCAGGAACCATTGCAGTGTGCAAAGGTAACGCATGAAGGTTTTGGAAGAAGAAAACTCTGTACAAGACACTTCACTGCATGAAAGGGGAGAATATGGAGCTCTGGGTTGACATCTTTTGTACGTTATCACCACTGAAGCTTTTTTATGGTGAAGACAGTTTCTTAAAGTGCCAAGATTTATTAAAAAAGAAAAAAAATCATGTCTCACATAGATTGAGAGGAATATCTCGAATCCTTTTGACAGTTTGTCGACTGCCTGTACAGATGATGAAGCACTGATGGAGCATGTCACCAATGCCAACCCACCCTTACCAAGGAGACATCTGCAACCTACAGTCTCAACGGTCTGGAGAGATGCAAAGACACAAGTTTAATCCAAGACACCACCCATGCGATGCTAGAAATGAGGTCGAAACCCAGAGAGATTGGCATGCGGTGATTTCTGGAGTCACTTCACTGCATTTTTTTTTTCCCCCTATAAAATTATGCCAAAAAGCTTAAGATACGATATCAGCAGACACATGCTGAAGTTTTTCCAGTTAAGAGATGGTCTGATAAGGGAAAGCATCCCATCAATTATTCCTTTTGGAAAACAAGGTGGCACTCCGCACCTCGGTGTCTGTATTTCTCCTATGAAGGTACGTTAGCAGAAAAGAATAAAACTCAAAGCTCAACTGCAGCAACAATTCAAGAGGAGAAGACTAAATTTGTTTCTGTACCACAGGAAAACATTTTTAAGTTCAATCCTGTTTCTTTATGTCCATGGGGGACACGCTGCCACTTCTGAAATGGAAGCAGACAGTTTAGCCACTGAGCTATACTGCAGACCCAGCTTCTTTCCAGAATGTTCTTTCCTAAATATTTGATGGACAGAAAAGCGTGACGAAGGAAAAACATAGTACCATTGTGAAACAGGTGAATGTGCACAATCTCTGGAAATGTTTCTGCCTGCTGCTGGTCTTTGTGTCTATCAGCTTTTATCACAATAAAGCCTATAGGAGAAAAAGTTTCCCCTAAGTAAAATATTTACAATAGAGTGCTTGCAGGTTGAATTTCAGATTAAAGATAAGACCATGTATTATGTTGGAAATTACTCCTTTTGTTTTCAACCATAAATATACTTCTCCTAGGAGAAGTGAAGGTATATTCATTTTATTGGTTTGATATTAAAAAAATCACGAGGGAAGAATGAAAGGAGGAAATTACTCCCAACTCACAGAAAACGACTGACAATCAGGGTCCTGTAACTGCTGGTGTGTTGCTGTACTAAGCCTTCTTCCTTTCTCCCTTACAACTACTTTTCTCGCCAGAGCCTCTGTTATGAACCTAGAACGCTTTCTCCCCAGAAAGACAAGTCAGAGTCTAAGACAAAGGCTAAGTTATGAATGACTAGAACGGTACCAATTCCTGAAATATAATCCTGGCTACCCATTTTGCAGGTGGCAAAATATCCTCCCAGTTTGATGCACTTGTAGAACACAATGAGGGGAGGATTAGTAAGAGAAAAGACCTTGGAAAATAAATAAGGCTGGAGAAGGTGGGGAATGACTCTTGGTTAAGGAGCACGATTTAGGTTCTTTTTAGACCAGTTCCTTCATTTCTGTGTCTTGTGGGAAGAGATCTGCTAGAGGATCTGAGCAATGACATGTTACTCCTCTGAGAGTACGGGTTTGATCCAGATAATCTGCTCTAACATCAAACATCTCTGCCATGGGGATTTATTTAAGTCGTTAAAGGCTTTTTATTTACAGTTGATTGTACAAAATATTCCTCAAAGTACTTTCATTTCTCTTAAATGAATTAAGCAAGCGCCACGAATTTTACGTCACAAAAAAAAAGCAGCTTGTGTTGAATGCAAGATCTGCTTTTTAAGAAGAAACTGGTGCCCTCCCATTCACCACTCCTGAAGCACTGGCATCTGTGAGCTCTCAATCATCTCCTCCAGTGCTGGCCTGACCCTGTTTCCCACGTGGGTGAACAACCTCAGAGATCTGCCTGCGAAGCGAGTGACTCACTGGTAAGCTGACCTGATTTCGTTAATAAGGTAATGGGTTAGTATCTCCAAAAAGAAGGTGCAGTATCTTTTCCAGAGAGGGCATTTTTGATCATGATGCAACTGCTACAAGCATTCGTACAAAAAGCCACGCTGCCAGCCCGAAGGAGGGCTTGGTTACATCTTACTCATTTGGAAATGAAATTTCCGGATGTTGCAGCGACCAGGTTACAGGACTATAAATCATCTTAGACAGTCAGTTAGCAAAGATGACCTGAAGCTACGCTTTAAAATGAATAGAAGATAAAAACCACCCCACTCACCTCTAATGGAAAGGATCACGCCCCCCTAAATCTTTTTAAGGTCTACTTTTTATGAGGTGCTGCAGCAGAAAACTAATTTTAAAACCCATTCAAATTGAAATCTTACGCCGACAATGTTCCTTTAACTCAAACCGGTGAAGTGCTTCCTGGCACTGACGTCTAACTATTAACTTGGCACCTTCATCCAGGCTGTGTGTTGAATATGGAACAAGTGAGAGCTCCGGAGATAGAATCTCCTTTGGCTTGATCACAAATCATAAAGATAATGTCTTTCCACTTACAAAGATTCTTTGGAAAGCCATTTTGCTTCTGAGCCAGTAACCTATGTTTGGATTTGGCTATCTTGCTGTATTTAAAGAAGATGTGTGCCTGCTAAATCTTTTAAAAAGCACGCAATGGTGGAGCAGAACAGAAACGGGAAATCAAACTGCTGCTTTCGATGAAGAACAGAAAATGAGTGAGTATTAAAAAAACAACAACCTCTACCATCAAGTGAATTTAATTTTCCACCTCAAGTGGCCTATCACTGTTCCTCCTCGAACACAAAAGGGGAAAATAATACATCCTACCTGCTCTGAGGTAAGAAATGAATGAAAATGAGAAATACTTCCTGCTTAAGAGACTAAGTTTGTGGTTGTATGTCTTTTGGGCTGAAGAACCGGTCTGTCTGGAAAACAAGCCAAATTCCGTATTTTGATTTATGGAGCGCAGCGTGGATGGTCCAGAGATGAACTTTGTGCTAAGACTTCATAACCATTACCCGTATCTCTCTTCCCGTGCAATATTAATCATTATCTCAATTTGTAATCAAGAAAAGGGAATAACCTCACTAAAGGCACGCAAAACAAATGAGTTTGTCTGGCCCTCTTTGAGCACAAGAAAAGCTTTTGCGCTGGTTGGGGTGAGTGAGGAACCTTTTTTTATTTTAAATAAAAAATAAGAGAGAAAGGAACAGCAAAAAAAAGTTTGTTAGGTTAAGGGAGTTTCAATTTTCTATTAGTCTGTCCCCAGGAAAACGGGGTAAATTCTGTTTGCACAGAACTCTAGAAATGTACAATAGACAACAACGTACATTAAAAGAGCCCTGAAAAGAGAAGTGGAATTCAGTTTGCAGATGAACGGTGGAACCAGAAGAGGATTAACTCCCAGCTCTCTCCTTTTACTTCCAATACTTAGCAGAATTGTGTTAAGTTACAAGTTTGGGCAGCACTAGGTCAGTGGAGCCTGGGCTGTTAACAAAGATCACACTGGACCGATAGAATTCCTGTGCTACAGCAGAGATGGTGACAACCAACCCGGCAAAGCCACCGCCGACAGGCGGGCAGGGCAGCACCAGGTACTGTCGACTCCTGCGCTGCACACACCCGGCTCTTCCCCAGCTGAAGGGGTGACAGACAAAACACAGATCTAGTGTTAAGAAACTTTTTAACTTAGAAAAGTTAAAAATGAAGTTCAGAGTTGTTTAACGAGCGAGGTATTTTGGTCACTGCCTTATTTGGCATTTCAGTAGCAAGCCAGGATTTGCAAAGCGGGCCGAGTGCTGCACCCCTGTTTGCAGGAACATCTTCTGCGGGGTTTGGTTTCTCACCCACTCTCATCTCTGCTTGTCACGAGTTCAAAGTTATCTGATATATTTACGGAAGAAAAATATTTGTATGCAAACAATGCTTGATAGCTAACACTTTGACGGATTTCTAACACATGATGATGTAGAAACAGTCACTGAACGAAGACTGGGTTGTCAATTATTCAAGGCAGAATGAATTATTGATTAGTGATTAGCAGCTGGTCAGGAGCCTGCTGAGCTGTTGTCAGAAAGACGTTTGTAATTCTGAGTATCACAAAAGGTTCGGTGATTTCACAAACTAAACACAAATCACTAAGGATCCAAACTCCAGCTAATCCTAAAACATTATTGCCTTTCCTGCAAATTCCCTTCAGCGTTTTAGTTTACAGAAAAATATGTTAAAAAAAGAAATAAATCAAGCTGCCTCTGTTCTTTTGGCTTTAACTCTCCATTCTGGATTTAGTGAACTGGAGTTCTGTTATGAAAATGAAGCTATCCTTCACAAATCAAAGCCATACAAAAAGGAAAAGCCATGTAAGAAAAAACCAAAACAACCCAAAATCCAACACTGTAGTAAGTGCTAACTTCTTGGTGACTAAATATCTAACCTGAAAGTACATTTACCATCTCTCCACACTTAAAACCCACACATTTTCTAAGCTACCACAGCATTCATGCAGACAATAGCTTTTAAAAAGCAGTTTTGTTTTCATGCATGCTCCTGAACACACATTTGTGTAGCTGAATTTTCACAGGGTCGTTAGTTCGATCACGTACAACGTTACCCCAGCATTGCCCCCGACTATGTAATTAGCAAACACATACTTTCCTAATGCCAAAGACCAATAAAACCACTGTAAAAATGGTTTTGCAAAACTCGCAATAAAACCATGAGAAATTCAGCACTGAAATAATCAGAGTGAATCTTTAACATGTTTATTTATAAGGGGCTATTAATAACCCAGGAGAATATTTCTGTTTGTTATAACGGTCTGGGTCTAACATTTCATTTGCTCTCCATGCTCTGACTTGCTGTCCTGACTCAGCAGGCTCAGGGTGGCAGGCAGCGCACCCAGATCGTCAGCACCGGCACAGCTCTGTCCTGGTGAAGGTGGACAGTGTCACAACCAGCTTTTCCAGATGGAGCTCTGGAATTCTCACCTGGCCAGCTGTGGAGAGCAGCCAACTGAGAACACTTCTGAATGGTGCAAATCAGCCAAGGAAATCAAATAAATAGCTTGTGATGTACAGATAGATAATGCTTTAAAAACTGCTACTACTAGCAAAACAGATGCTGTTTTATATAGCTCCTCCATAGTTCTATTTCCTAGAGATCAAATTTTAAAAGAAAATAGCATTACATAACTCAGTGACTGCAGCACCAGCTTGCTGATGATTTTTGGCCATACCCAGGCACTCTGTAAAGGAAATTATGTACAGGAGGAGCTTAAACACAACTTGCCGAAACCAAATTGTTCAATTCCCAAGTTGGAAAAAATACTGCGGATGCAAAGTTTTGCTACATGTAATTGACTGAAAAAGCTTCTATCCCTAAACATCAAGATGGTAATTGTATATAAGGCTTACCTGAGGTTCTGTGCCAAATCTAGATGAAAAGTTTCCATGGAGCTGAAATAAAAAAAGCACTGATTTCAGAAGGAAAGTTAAAGCAGCATACAGAGCATCCTGCCAGAACTTCATCTGGCATTTTAAACCTTTCTGTTACGCAGGCTGTAGGACCAGTAATTGCATCACATGCTTGAGCAGCTTCAGACAAACTTTGAACGTGGCTTATCTGCACTTTGTGCTGGGAAGAAGCACCGAGCTAGACAGAGATGTGAGCACCTCTAAAGGGTCACTGATGATAACGCAGCCAAGAGGATGCCTCAAAAAAGTAATTGTCAGACAATCTAATCTTACCTTGGAAACCCGAAAAAGCAACTCTGAAACCCAGTTATGCCACCATCTTATCTGACTATACAATACAAAGACTTAAAAAAACCCCACAAAAAAACCCCAAACACCAAAACCACCCCAAAACACAAAACCCCAAAATATAGAATCTACTTTTGAAAATGTCATTACAGACAATAAGTAGTTCAAGCAATTTTTGTGTTTACTCCCATTACAATTTTTCTACCCCAGCCAAGTATTACAACTCTCAAGATAAGTTACTTTTGGCAAAAGAAGTGAAGAAATCTGTAGAATTGATTTGTCTGTGATCCATACAAAGCTGCAGTTACTGCCACAACGAAAAACATTATCCAGACTAATAAAAGATTAAGAGACAAAGGTTATGGGTCTCACTAGTTCAGTCTGTATGATTTTGGTTCATGATCAGCTCTGTGAATCATCTTTTCAGACCTGCAGTTGAACAGCTCTGTTTATTATCTTAAATATTTATTTTTAAAAGATAAAATAACAATGTACTTCGTGATTCTTCGCCCATTAATGGTCACCACTGTTCAAACTACAGGGGAAAATATGCTATCTATAGCAACAATGCTTAAGATTTACCATTTATACCCCTTAGTAGTCAGCAAAAGCTGATGCTATGAACTGATACAATAGCAAGTTCTCCACAGCTCTGCTCAGAAACAGTATTTCCCAATAAGGTTGAAATGCAGGGAAAATCCCAAGTTTTGTGTCTTTCTTTCTGCACAAAGTCTTAACTCAGAGTTTATGCACAAGCTGATTTAATAAGCACACATAGAATTTGTTCTGAAAGTTTGTGTTTGAACAGGGAGTTAAGAGTTACAATTATGGCACCAAACCTTCTGATTTTCTTCTGTGACAAAATGCCCGTGGCCCTGGATGAACAGAGAGCTGCTCAGACAGCCACCCAGGGAATGGCAGCTGCTCTGGGACCTTCTTCACTGCCTGCTGTTGTATGAAGACTTTTGGTACTACAAATACATTATATTACTCTGTTTTAAAAGGTTCTGTTGTGAACCAGCATCTGGATATGCCACGTTAGCTCCACACAGACACGCTGGCAGGCGCGTGGCTTAATGAGCTGTGAGAATCCTGCTTGGGGGGATATGGAACAGCAGCCAGGGAGTCGAGAACTGAGATCAAGGTTTTGCTTTTCTCTAAGCTTCCCTGAAAAAACAAACCTGGGCCTAACAACTTAGTGCAGCCGGTGGCTGGACAGTGACAGCATCAGTGCTACAAAGGAAAAAGCCAGCGGGTGGAAAGGCAGCTTTCTTACTGGGAGCGGGTCACATCAAGTGCTGGAGGTGGGTCGATGTTGGGTAAACTGGACAACTAAAACCAAAGAAACAAATGAGAAAGGGGAGGCATCCAGAGCCTAAACACTGCTTCTTCTAAGGTTAGAGAGAACTGTCATGTGCTCTGTAGACGACAAGAAAGGGTTTTTGCTGTAGTCTAATATAATCTGGAAACCATTTGTCAACTGACTCCAGCTCCAAGTTATTTTTTTTTCCCAAGGAAAGCCTTTCTTCCTACAAACCTCACAGCTACTTCCAAATTGCAGATGTGAACAGGTTAAGGGGTGACTTTTATTCTCCCTGTCTATTTTTTTACATAAATTAGATGAAGATTAATAGAGACCACTGAAGACACTTGAAGCTTAAAATCTAAATACACCCCAAACATACATCTGCAAAGTCTTTTTGGTTTGTTTGGGTTTCTTTTTTCATGTTATTCATCGTATGATTCAGCAGGCCTCTGAAGAAGGGGTAGGAATTAGAATAATCTAGCATAAGAAGTCCATGCAAAGTCTACACTATGGTAAAAGTGCCAACGGCCCTGAGATTTTCTTAAGGCACTAAGAAGTGCAAGCTGATTATAAAATGTTGACAATAGGAGGGGATGGCTGGAAGGACTCCCTCGACCTTCTTGGCAACAAAATAGAAGGAGAATCCTGCAAACAAGTTCTCTTAAGGGGAAAATTGCTTATCTGAGGAAAAACTGAAAAGCCTTAAGGTTATTGCACAGAAATGATATTAACTTGATTCCTCCAGTTACTGTCTTGAAGTGTCCTCTGAAAAGGAAGGAAAGGGAGAAAGAAAACAGGGTATTAGAATCCTATTACATCTAAGCACCTGCCTTCCCCAGTGGGAAACTCCTTGAGGAAGGAGGTGGAAGACGGACACATGGTTCCTAAGGGGAAGAATAAATCCAGAGGGGTGCGGGGGAACAACTGGCCCCTCTGGCACCACCAGGAATGCCTCCAGAATTTCTTAATAAAATAGATTTTCAAGTAAATGGTGATAGAAAATTCTATGGGTCTGATAAGAATAAGCATGCCCAAGAAACACATCAGTTAAGGAGAGTGTCATTTCAAAACAGATGACAGGAAAGGGCTCCTCAGATAGCGTCCTGAAATCCTGCCAAAAAACCAAAAAAGCAGAACTGTTCCCAAATAAAATTAAGTTTGAGATGCTGGAGAAAGTCACAGCATAAACTAAATTCTCATGCATTAGACCCTAACTTTACCGGTGGAGAAAAGCAAATCTGTTGATCTAAACCAGAGTGTGTGAGTGCTAAGGTGTGATGCTCACCTGTCTGGACACAAGGAGATGTAGAGCAAAATGAGAAGCACTGCTCCTACTACGGTTGCCAACAGCGATCTCATCCAGGAGCTAAGCTGGCAGAAGTTGCAGTACTGCACGATGGTGATCAGAATCGCGCAGCACATAAACATGGTGTACTGCAACAGAGAGAGAGAGCGTGAGTTAACTTCTCCGTGCTGATCGGAGCCCTCCTGCATGTGACTGCCAGCGTAAATTAAAGAAGGTGTGATATAAAAGAGAAGGATGTAATTTGGTCTGCAATATATGCGCAGTACAGAATCCCTCCCAGTGTCTGGAGACAGCACTTGAAGACAGAGGTCTTCCCTTCAAAGAGCAAGAACACATTTAGCACTGGTACTTTGTCACAATTTTCCCTAAATGGAGTTTTGTGTTACTGCATTACACACTCGGTATTTCAGTAGCCTTCAGCTTACCTGTCCAAAAAGCTCAGTGCCTCTTCTCATTAAAAAATGAAAGAAAAATAAAAAAAAACCAACCAGGTGAACAATCCTGGTAACTGCTGGGACTAGACCCTGTCTGTTTGAAACTGAATGTCAAAATTCCACTGCATTGAAAATGGGGAACACGTTCGCCCTCAGAGACTTCGCTCAGCTGCCTGTTACAAACACCTCCTAGAGGACATTATCACACTGGCCAGCAACAGGCGAATTCAAATAAGAAAAACTCTGGTGTGCTAACAAAAGGCAGGTATCAGTCCTTGTCAGCTGCTGCTTGCTAACACCACCACTTGTGCCAATTTGAAAGGACAATTTCAGATTTCCTGTTCCAAAAGCCCTATCTCAAAAAGCCTTTCCCTTTCCACATCTGTACAGGATAAAGAAAGGGAAGTGCAGGACAGATATACTGCCCCCAGTGTCTTCATTTCTTGGAGATACCACCTTACAGTGGGCAAAATTCTCAAGCTGATGTGCAAATTTTGGTTTTATCAAGAATATTCATGACCATCCAAGCTAAAACAGAGACTCTACAACCGCCGTATGGAGTTCTGTTCCAGCTACACGCTGCAGTTCACAGCATCAAATGATCATTCTCTCTCATTTTAAACTCCCTTTACAGCTCAAGTGCAGAGACTGCAGATTAGCAATACTGTAGCATAACAAATAAGCATGTGATTCAGAAGTAGACACAGTGGATGGGAAAAAACCTTACATAATTCACCATTTTTAAACCACAAGCACAGTTGTTGTTTTTTTAAATGACTCAAAAATGGATAAAAGGAATTTCCAAAATGTCCATAAAAACCACTGTAATTTAAACTTACTTTTTTCCCCCATTTCAGGTCTCCTAAAGTGGCAGAGCACTGGTTCTCACTCCAAGTGATGCCCCAGCATGAAGCCAGCCTATAGAGGGTCAGTACGTGCTGTGTTTTACTATGTACGCATGGCTTTGAAAAGTTTTTTTTTTTCATTGCTGTTTTTGTTACTTTTGTTTTTAATTATTTTATATCCAGGGAAGGTATAAAATGCTATGAAGAAAAAAAAACTTCGCAAAACCATGTCATAGTAAAATATGACACTTACCTGACCCTCTATATATTAACTCCACTTCCTAGAGCTCCATGACTGTTGATACACTGAGCACAAGACGAGTTGGGACATCTCTTGGAGAGTGAGCCAACCACCCCACGACTCTGGAGGACCTGCAAGAGGAAAGAAAGCAAAGTTCATTCTTGGCTTGGTGATAAACACCACAACCACCTTCTTACTGCTGCTGCCTGAATCATCCAGCCTAACAACCTGAGCTGGACGGGTGTTGAGACTACACTACCCAAAACAGTACTGCCAATGTTATTTTTAAACATTTGGAGAGATGATCAAGGATGGTGATGAATGGGATGATATAAAAATCAATGGACAGATTTGAAGGCTTTTTCAGCTCCCTTCAACATGAGGAAAAACATTCCTACAATTAGTTTATTGGCAGGCATGAGGGAGGAAGACCATCATGAAACTGGAAAATAAAATAAATTAAAAAAAAAAAAAATCAGCCTAAAAATAGTTAATTAATGTTCACAAGAAGTAAAACCTGCAAAATTATTTTAAACATGAGATGTGAAGGGGAATCAAATACTCTCTTCTGTGACTGTGATAACCAGGGAATATATGTTTAAATCAGGAAGGACCAAAAAATATCTGGTCCACACATTTCCCTGGAACAAACGCTTCCTGACACGCAGTAGTAAACCGTGATAGGAGGAATGATGAGGATCTGATTGTTACCTACACCCAGGGCCCTGAAATAGCAAAAAAGATTTGTGAAACAGCAGTCCCTAAAGATCCTGGAAGGGAAGAATCGTACACTCCACTGCCTAAGAGAAACCTGCAGAGAAACAAACTTTCATCTCCGGTTCTAGCCTATTTTATTCACAGGCAATTTTTAAGCATTGATTTTATGCTACAGTTAGCCTTGAAATTCAACTGTTCTTCCCTCTCCTCAATATTTAACCCCTTGTTCCCTCGTTCTGAGTGTTTTTAATAAAGGAGACAGCAAATCTCCTGTGGACCTTTCTGTGGCTGGGCTAAATATGCCCATTCCTCCCTGTTCCTTTTCAGAAGACAGCTATTGCATTCCTTTAAGCATTCCCACAGCCCCTGAAGGGTGACTGTTTCTATGTACCAAGAGCTCTCTCCTTTCAGTTTCTTCATCTAACTCTGCAAAGAGAACCCATGCCCTGCTAATACTGGTCTTGCTGTGAAGAGTCACTAATGTGCACGAAAAGTTTTTCAGTATACGCAGCATTTCTCACTACAAAGTCTCAATCAAACCCAGAACGAAGGCAATGGGAAGTCTGAGAGGCACTACATGCAGCATCCAGAATAAACACCCGCAGAAGTGTTTGGTCTAAGAAAAGAGAAATAGTATGTAGGTATGCAGGCATTTAGAGGTATCCCTGTCCTATTTTGTACATTCTGAAATGAGCATGTGACTGTATTTACATAATGAACTAGGCATTTCATCACCCACAAAGCCCTATCCCTCCAAGGGATCTGTGTCAGACAGATGTAAAGCACGAGGGAGGTGAAGGGAGACGGCAGGCAAGCAAAAAGCTCTGTCAGATCCAAAGCGGCAGATTATGAAACAAAGTTCGACAACTTACATGTATATTTGTTTCAAAATCAGAGGTGAAGTGTGAAAAAACTGCAAGAGCTGGGAGAGAAACCAGGATTGCACCGAAAAAATGTCGAGGCAGCCAGCCAGATATCACCTCCAGGAGACGCTTGGTGCAAGTCATCACCTCCTCCAGAAAGAACGCCATTCTGGAATAAATGCAATCACAGATCGAGGCATTAACTTCAGCACATCACTTCAGACATCTAATTACCTGTAATAATATAATTTCAAATCCTTCACTTAGAGTCCATGAGCAAGCCCAGCACATTACACGCCACAGCACCCATGGGTAATTTCAGGGAACAATCCACCTCTGCTGGAAGACATCTGGTGGTTTGGTCCTGCAAGGGGTGTCAGCAAAGGTGGGAGAAGAGAGTGGGATGGTGGGCTTTGAGAAAACAAACTGAAATCCAGACTTCACTTAAGTGGACGGTAAGTGTAGAAACAAAATTCATAAATATTTAGGCTTAAAGCAGGTGGGGAGAGGGGAAGGTTCTGCAAGATAAAAAAATTACTTACAATAACACCAGGAATGCTTGAAAAGCAGGGCTGTGTACCCTGCTAACAGCTCAGTCACCCAGGAGACTGTGCAAATCCATGTCATCTTAGCCTTGTACTGCAATCGAAACCAGTTCTCCCAGTTATAACCACCCTGAGAGAAGCTCCCGTCTGCAGTCAGACTCCACTCTCTCTCATTAGGGATGGGGAAGAAGAGTGTGGGCTGAGAGCTGGCACCATGGGCAGGCGGCCGAGCCCAAGCTCATCGGAGGCCAGCTGGCAGCAACTCTGCTCGCCCGTCGGCACCTCACGGAGCAACCCGGCTGGCTCTGCAAGAGGCGTGCAGCAAGGAATAGCTCTGGCCTCAACCTGCTGCTAAAATGACGGCCCAAACCTGAGAAGGAGCCAAGTGGAAGAGCGCTGGAAAGCACCTTAATGGAGATACTTCTTAAATAGAATCGCAGAACTGTTTTGGTTGGAGGAGACCTTTATGATCACTAAGTCCAACCGTTAACCCAACACTGCCAGGTCACCACTAAACCATGTCCCTCAGGACCACGTCTCCACGGCTTTGAAACCCCTCCAGGGATGGGGACTCCACCACTGCCCTGGGCAGCCTGGGCCAGCCCTTGACAGCCCTTGCAGGGAAGACATTTTTCCTAATATCCAACCTAAACCTCTTCTGGTGCCACCCGAGGCCATTTTCTCATGGTAAAAAGATGCTTAATGCTTGAGGACATTGCACAGAAAACAATTTGTTTTCTATGGAAACAAATCCTCAGGATAACTGCCTTCTTAAAGCTCAGAAACATTAGTCACCCTAGAAGAATTGCAACTGTTGTTTGAGTTTCTAATTATTTTTATGAAGATAGAAAAAGGTAACATAATACAGTCAGCTTTGTTCAAAGCCATTGCACGTGGATGTATGGATTTATCAGAATCAATCTGGGCAGGTAACTGCTGTCTAACGGTGCACTGAAGCAGAGCCCAAACTGTAAGTAAT
>JAAGNO010001169.1:0-28454 GCA_033439905.1 Ceryle rudis
AGAGAGCTAGACCGAGTCGTTTGCACATTTGCCTGTACGGCTTCAGAAACGTGATTTCAGCCCCAGCGAAAGGAACACTGCTTTGTTGTCACACTGATGGATGCTGCGTGGGAGAAGAGCTTTTGCTCTGAGATGTCTGTGCTGCCAAACCCCTCTGGGGCTCCCACCTGCTCCTCGGCTCAGTATCCCAGGCCTGGGTGGGGACTCAGGCATGTCGGACCATCCCCTGGGATCTGGATGGGTGCTGAGTCCCGTTTTTCTCCTGTTCTGCTGCAGGAGGAGGTAGTCAGTGCACCCTCATGTACTGATACCAGTGCCACAAGAAATACATAGCCCAACCCACCTGTGAATTGATGTGATTTGTGGCTTTTTGGAAGGTGTTGACCCAAGCAGAGATGGTGCTGTGGGGAGTTGTTCCTGGACTGTTTGAAGTGGTGGGCAAGAGGTGGCTGACTGGAGTGGTGCACTGCTATCTGTAACCAGCTCGTGGCTGTGTGTGAAGTCCCTTACAGCTCTGACCATTTTACTGAGGGGGAAACTGAGGCACAGAGGACCGGTACAAGTAGCCTGCAGGCAGCAAAATGGGGGTGGAGACCCTGTCAGCCCAACACTGGTGAGGGTTTAAGGAGAGGCCAAACATGGAGGAGGAAAAAACAAGGCTGTCATATTGGTCCTGTTGTACTGAACATCCATGGTGTCTTGAGAGAGATCCTGGATGCAGAGGCAAGAGAGCACAGGCTGAGAGCTGTCTCTGGATGCCTCCACAGTGGCTTCAATGCTCTTTGTTTTTCTGATTAACCCTTTGCTGTAGGGGTTGGAGGGCTAAAGAGGCCACATGCCCTTCCCCAGTGGCAAAGGCTGAGAAGAGCCTGGTGCAAGATGGGGAAAGGGCTGACAGTGGTAGGAAGGTTTTGACACTACTGTATTGTTCATGTGTATCTCCTGAGGGATATCGCATTGTCCCTGACAGCTGGGCCCAAGATGGTCTGGTTATCTTCCTGCCTGGGATCACCATGCACTCCCAGCATGGTGGAAGGGCTGTGACACCCAGTGGTCCTGCAACGGAACAGCAAATGGGTCCCCAGCATCATGACATTGGGGTGGATGTGTATTTGGGGTGGATGATGGATGTGGGTTAGAGCAGTGATATGACTTGGGCTTCATTTAATTTGAAGAAAAGCAGATTAAAATCTCTCTGGACTCTCCTTGGAAGACTGCACTGGAGTCAGTGCCCAGCTAGCAGGGCTGCTCCACCAGCCCTGCTCCATGTGCCCTTGTGCATCTCCATCCTTCATGTACTACTCTATTTCCAGACTCCGTGGGGCTGGGGATGCTCTGTTGCCCTCTGTGAGAAATCTAGCCCCTGCTTGCCTGAAGGAGTAGCACCAGGAAAACCATGCTGTATTTTTAGCTTGTTTTCATGTGACATAGCAGTTGAGCCGAAGGAGAAGCCAGAACTGTGTCTGCAGCCAGCTTTCCTCCAGCTGCCACCCAGTGCTCCAGTGTAGGAGATAATGGAGCCTGTTAGTGATTGTCCTCATCTTGCATCCCCCTCTGGCATGTGCCATCACCCACACTATTGCCTCTTCCCATCTTTGGTCTTCCTAAACAGTAAGGAAAACTGCTTATTTAATTAAAAACAGAAGTCCCAGCAGTGGAGCAGAGAGGGATTTTGAAGAGAGTGTGATGGTGTGATAGCACAGATGGGTGGCTTGGGGTGCCTGTCCTTGATCCCAGGGCTCCAGGAAATTGTGCAGGCAAATGCTGAGCCCGGGTGCCTTCCCTCACGAAGCCCTTTCTTTGCAGCCCTCCTATGGCGTTGTGCTGGGGAGGGCATAGAGCACTGGTACCTTTGCTGGTTGCTCTGTGCTGTTCCTGGGGGACTAGGAAGTGAGTAGGAGCAGATGTGAGTGTGGTGAATTCCTCATCCTCCTGGGTTGTGAAAGGCTGTCCCTTAACTTGTTCTCCGTGAGCTCTCCCCAGGCAGTTCTCACTAGGAAATGTTAATGGGGAAATGCTCAAACAGATGCTGGGAATCTGAGGGCTGCTGAGGACCCTGATTGCTCAGGGCTTTGCCAGGATATATTAGGAGCATGAGTGCTCAGCTGAGCTCTAGCGATGCCAGGCTCTAACTCCTGACCCTGCTGTGACACGAAGCCACATGAGGGGGAGCCTGGGTGCTTCCAGCTGCTTTCCTTCTACTCCTGTAGGAGCTCTGGCCTCATCTCATCTCCCCTCCCTTGCTCTTCATGGAAATGCTGTGCAGTGACCTGGCCTGGGAACCAGGAGTCCTGGTGCTCTGGTCTGTGATCCAGCTGTGCAAACGCTCCCTTGAGCTGCCTGCCCTTGTCCTGGACCAGAGCCGCCCTCCTGCCTGCTTCCAGCCCAGGCAGACAAGAACTTGGGCAGGTCTTGGACATCTCTTGAATTCATTCTGGTACAGATGGGATTGTCTCTGAGGAACTTTGTGACTTGTGTGTCTGGAAAGATCTCTCTTGTCCTTTATGCCTCTTGACACCAGGATATGTCTGGGTGTTCCTGGGGCAATGCTGGGAGCCCTGGTTTTGGCTTTGCTGTGTCAGACAGGGAAAAGTGTCCTGAAAGCCATTAAGTCACTTGGTGATTGCTGCTGAGCAGCCTGGGGTGCAAGCAGAGTTCAGTGGGACGTGAGGTCAAGGATGGTGTACATTCTTAGCTCCCCAGCCTGTGGAGGGCATCCTTGTCCTCCTGGGGGTCTCCTTGTACCAGTTTAGAGTAGTGGAGTGTTAGTGGGGACTGTTTGCTTCTTTGAGGCACACGTGGTCTCTGGACATATCTGTACTGCCAGCTATCTCATGGCTGTCACAGGCTCTGCACTGGGGAGGGCAGAGTAGCACAGAGCTGAGTTGTCAGGGCAGCAGCCTGGTGCTGCCCTGACAAGTGCTGTGCCCCTGACATCGGTTTGGGGCAGATGCTGGAAGGTGTCCTTGGGAGCATCAGAGCAAAGCCTGAACTCTTGCAGGGCTCTGATGCGGTGCAGGGATGCTGGCTGGGCAGGGAGGGAGCCTGCACAGCAGGAAGCTCTGTGGGGCCTGGCACCCAGGGGGTTAACAGCAAGGTGCATGGTACAGCTGGAGCGATTTGGGAGAGGCAGAGCCTGATGAGGCTGGAGATCGATGGGGTGGGAGAGATGAGGTGTGGGCATCGAGGGGTGGTAGGGTTTGTGAGTGAGGAAGGCAGGCAGTTGCAGTGCTCCTCGCAAGATGCTGCAGGCGGTGGTTTTGGGAAGAGGAGCCGGAGCAGGGAAGCTCTCAGGTATGAAGCTGTGCGGGTTGCCTGCCCTGACTCTGGGCAGCTGGGAGGGAGGTGGTGGCTGTAGTTGGTCCCCGGAGCAGCCCTGCTCGGTGATGGGCTGCGGTCATATGTATTGGTGCCCATCTTTATGTCCCTCCAGCGTTTTGTGGGTTGATCCTCCGGCCCTCAGGAGCACAAGCCCTTAGCTCTTCTGTTGCAGCTGAGATCGCACCTCGGGGCCAGGAGGCACTGCTTTGGGCCACTCTGCCTGGAAAGCCTCCTCTCTGTGCCTTGCTCTGCCTGTGTTCTCCTCTGTGTCTTAAATGGTCGAAGTCCCTGATGTCCCCAGCCTGAGCTGTGCTTGGTGCATTTTGTTGCAGATAAGTTCACCCTTCCAGGAGGGACGGTGATGGGATTCTCGGGCTTTGCCCCAGGCTTGTCCTCAGCCCCAGGCAGGCTGCCCAGCACCGGACATGCTGTGGCTGCTGTGGCCCCAGGGGAAGGATCCCTGCTTTCTAAAAGGCACGGATAACATAGATTTATTTATTCAGAGACTTAATTAGCATCTTTAAATATTAAATAGTAAACAAACTGCATCTAGTGGGATCAACATTTACAAACGGGGATTTTATTTTTTTTTTTCCTCTCTCTCTGGGACGTGCACTTGGGTTTTTTTTAAGTGTTTGGGGAGGAGCTGTTGTGTGTGGGCTCTGGTTAATGGGCGAGGGACTAACCCACAGCACTGCTGGTGAAGAAGGGGGAGAGGATGGGGTGAAGGAGCACGAACAGACGGAAGGGCTGGGAAAAAAAGGAGGGAGAGAAGCAGAGAGGTGTGCTCAGAGCATGGGTGTCGGGGAATTGCAGAGCCAAGTACTGGATTTAGGTAATTCTCTGCAGGATGCGACATCCCCTTCCTGCCCAGGCAGGTGGAAGAGGGCAGGCAGGAGACAGAGGTTCCTGCCATGGAACAGCTAGTTGCAGTCAAAAGGTGGTGGTCCCTGCAAGGGGAGGTGTTTTGCAACTGATCTGCCTCCTATTATCTCTGCAAATGGAGGCCTGTCTGGTAGCGGATTACATTGGGGTTATTTATTGGCAAAGCACTGTACAGTTTTAATTTTTCCTTTTTGCTTATTCAGGCTTTAGCTCCAGAGGAAAATAGCCTGGGGTGGCTTTGAAATGGATTCTCTTTGCCCCATTAACTTATTCAGTGAGTTTAATGGGCCTTTTTTTCTCCGAGCCTTGAAGCCATCATTAAAAGGCAGAGATTTATAAAAGCAAAGATACTCCTGAGCTTTAGTCAAACTTTGGGGTAGGGGGGTGGGGGCAGTGGTGTTGTCACTGCCTGTGGTTCAGGTGAAGATGTATGGGGTTTTGCTCAGGGATGTCGTGAGGGTTGGATGCTGCTATTGTGCCCCTCTGGGAGTTTTACATGGAGAACCAGCTTGCTTGGGATGCTGTCCTGGTGCTGTCCAAGTTCCTCTGCTGAGGAAGTGCCCCTGAGGAGCTGTGGGATCAGCTGGTCTGTGCCGGAACCAAGCCCTTGCCTGCGAGTGATGGGACATTATCTGGGCTCTTACCTGTTGGGATATTGCCCAGTGTGACTCGTAACCTCTCTGTGCTGCAAAGCTGCCATCTCTTCAGGCTGAAAGAGAGAAATTTCTCTTGCTTTGTGCAGGCTGCTCACAACTTTATTTTAATTTCATTTATGCCGTGCTGGGGCTGGTCAGTGCTTGATGCTTTCTTGAATGTCTACAGTCAATGCTTGGAGCCCTTTCCCTCCCTCCCTCTGCTAGTGGTACCTAGTCTTATTGCACCCCTGTGCTGAGCAGCCCCATGCTGTGAGAAATTGTGTGTCTCCTATGAAGATTGCACTTGTTAAGCATGGGGGTTTCCTAATATCTGGAGAATGAAAAAACTGAGATTAAATGTCTGAGTGAATTCCCTCTTTCTTGGGCTCTTCTAGGGCCTTGTGCTGCACCTTTTGTGCCGCAAATCAGACCTGGTGTCTTTTTGGGAAAGAAATGTAGGAGCATGTAAGACATGGGTTGGCATGTCATCTTGGGACACCCTCCTGCTGGCACAGCCGAATTTTTGGTCCCCAGGCCATGATGTGTTGCAGACATCACATAGGCAGCCCTTGGGTTTTACCACCGATGGGGAGTAGTGGCAGGGAAGGGCTGGGTGTGGTAGGGTTTCCTAGCTTGCTTCTAAAAATCAAGTTGATCTGGTCCTGGCACCTCCTGGTGTGGCAGAGGCTAGTGTGGCACATGACTTGCAATGCCCTAAGTTGCAATCAGAGCCTCAGTGCTGGGACAACTTTTCTTATATATTTCTTTACTTTTCTTACTCTGTGTACTACCCTTGAGGTTAACCCCTGGTAGCATGAGCAGTCAAGGTGTAACCCACATGTCTCTGTGCCCAGCCTGCCACCTGCCAGCTCAGGGATGCTGCTAGTACAAGTCTGGGCTGGGAGGTATGTGACAGGTGGAGACCCAACCATGCAGCCACCCCTCATGTTTGCACCATGAGTTCAAGGTGTGCATCCCTCACCAGCCCTGCTGCAGTTCAGGAGTGGGAGGCAAATGTGTTGGGAGAAGGAAAGGACCTACTTTCCTAAACCAATATGCTCAGTGCTCGCATGCGAAGTTGACCCCAGCCCCTGGATTCTGCTGGGTACCAAAAGCAGCTGGAAAATGGGACTGGAGACTGGGTGATGTGACTTGCGTGTCTGTGCTGGTGGCCCTGGGGCTGACTCGCCTGCCCTGCTGCAGGGTGGAGGGATGGCAGACTGTGACCCCTGCCTGCCTGTCACCAGCCTGGCAGGTGGTGAGGAGCCTTGGCAGTGGAAGAAAAGCTGCCTTGTTGCCAGAAGATGGGCTGGATCAGACCCTGGTGGGGACGGGCTGGGAGGCTTGCAAGGAGGAGGGGCCTCCAGCTCCAGGAGGAGTTGTCCAAGGGTTGGTTATCTGTAGCCTTCCTGGGGGACTGACCACCCAGCCTGACCTTGGAGCACTGCTTCGAGGTAGTGGCAGGACAAGGACATACTGAAATGACCCTGGAGGTGCTGTGGCCGAGCATCAACCAGCTGCAGTGTGCAGCCATGCTGGGGTGGGAAGAGTCCCTGATGCTGACCTGCCTGTGACCTCCAGAGCAAGAGTGAGGCTCGGTGCAAATCCATCTGCTCTTGAACCTCTCCCTTAGGCACAGCAGTCAGGGGAAGAAGACACTCATTACTGAATAAGCACCCATAAAAAGTACTTGTCCCCTGCCCCGTAAATCCTTGCCTCCTTGGTGCTACCTGCTGTGTAAATTGCTGCTGACCCTGTAAATCACTCTCTTCTTTGCTCTGCCTCCCCTGAAACCGGCCCTTCCCTGTAAATCCTCTGTCCCCATCGGTTTTCTGCTGCCTCCCCCCTTGCTCTGCCCGTGCTGTAAATCCTGAGCCCCGTTGAGGCTGGGATGGATGTAGGGAGGAAGGGTTCAGTGATGGGGTGGTGGAGGGTAGCTGCCCTAGGATGCTAATCCCTCCTGATGACTCTCCTGGGACTTACTTGCCAGTGGGAGCTGGGGGAGGTTGTTCTGCCCAGCTGCCTGCAGGGAAGGTCGTCCTTCTGCTGGGAACAGAACAGAGCTGGGCTGTCATCTTCAGCCTCTGGGCTGCAGCCAGCTGGGTGCAAACCGGAGGGTGTTGGTGGAGTCTGTGCCTGACCGCAGGCATCCCAGCCCTTGGGATGGCTCCTGGAAAGGGCTGCTCTCCCAGGACACGTTTCTGAGATGTAAAAATAGCCGGAGTTAAAGACACAATCTCTGTTTATCCCTTGAGTGCTTGGGGTCACGCCGTAGCCTAGCTTTGCTGTGCCCCTATCTGAGGTCCCCTCAGCAAGCTCTGAAGGAGCTGTGGGCAGCAGCGGTCCTGTGTGGTAATGGAGAACCATCACCTGAGCTTCTGCTGGATGCTGGTGCCTCGTTTCTGAGTCCTGAGTTGTTGGGATAACCATGCTGTGTTTTTCCCCTTATGATGATGCTGGGACAGTATGTAGTATGTAGGGGCTGAGGCAAGGGTGCTGGCAGACATCTGACCCCAGGGAGGTGTAGGAAGCCAAGCATGAGGACATCAGCTCACTGCTGTGAGCTGTGCTGTCCGTAACCCTGGCCTCACTGCTCAGCCTGGGAGTGCTGGGCTGTGCCTGGGTGTGCAAGAGGAGCTGTTCGTGTCTTCGTGGGAAAGCCTGTGGCCAGAGATGATGGCTTGGCCTATGTGGGTGACTCGGCCTCAATCCAGGCTGGTAGTGCTGCTAGTTTACTGTGGCTCGTGCACCTGGCACCCAGACACGGTGGTATTTGGTGTACAAAATACTGAGCCTTTCTGTGTCCAAGGACTCAGTGAGCAGAAACTGATAATGCTCCAACAGAGCTGCCTTCTTCCTCCTAATGAGCAGGAGTGAGCATTACCCTGAACTGTGTGAGCAGCTCTGCCCCGCTCCTGTGGAGGTCAGTGGAGCACACAGCAAAAAATGCAGAGTCAGAGCCAGGATGGGGTTACTGGAGTGTTTTGGGATGGTGCTGTCTGCAAAGCTGCTGTGTGCACACAGGGTTTAGAGACTTCTGCTTGGCTCCCTATGGAAGAAAGTGCTGCAGAAAATCTGAGTGCCTTTTGATGTGGATTTCCAGGTGCCCCAAATCCCCAAGGTATGAATGGGAAGCTGGGGAGTGCAGCACTTCCTGACCTCCCTGCAAGCCCCCAGACTGGAGGAGCTCCTCAACTGCCTCAGTGGTTCAGGGCTTAGTTTATAGATGTGCTGGTCCTGACCCACTATGAACTGTGCACGTCCTCTGGAGAGACGCTGACTGGTGTCATTTGTGGCTCAACTCTATCTGATCTCCTGGAGGGTGGTTGCCAGAAGATTTGCAAGAAAAACGAGGTGTTGCTCCGGGATGGCTCATTCAGGCATTAATATTAACTGCTCACAGTGCTGGTGGTGCTCTGCAACGGACCTGGGCTTGACCGAGCTGGGTCTGTTTCTTTAGACCTTTCTCCTGCTGCCAAGCATTTTTTTTAAATTATTATTAGTTTTTCTTTGTCTTCTCTCTGAGACCAGTTGTTTATTAACATTGGCCTTACTATATCACTGTGCTCTGGTTTTGGGAGGAGGATGGAGCAGGAGATGTGTCCGGTGGCAGCACAGGGATGCTAACAGCTAACAGCAGTGGGGAAGGCAGGGGGCAGCGGAGGAGAGCGGTGGCAGATTTTCAAAATCCATATAAATAGCAAAAATAAATTTCCAGCAAACGTTTCCAGTCCTGCAGTATTAAGAAAGTGAAGCACTAGAGGATAAGGAAAAGCATGAGCAATAACAGCAGGGATTTAGAAAGAATAAATCTTGCCAGACAAACCTGATTGCTTTTTCTTTTGATGGAATCACAAAATTAGTGGCTGAGCAGAACGTGGAAATCCTAATATATTTGGATTTAGCAAAGCATTTGATATAGTGTCTCGCCAAATCTTGCTCTAAAAATTAGTTCAGTTTGCCTTGGATATGATGCCGCCAAATGGACTGAAAACTGGCTTAGGGCCCTCAACAAATAGCAATGGTCTGTGTTTGGGGAGAAGGGGAGCTGTGGGAGCAGAGCTACAAACTGGCTTTTCTTATTAAAAAACCACCCCAAACTATAGATAAACCCCCAAAATAACACTAAAAAACTCCAGGAATGTGGCCTCAATTTGAGGCACCTTATTACAGGAATATTGACAAATTGGAGAGAGTTCAGAGACAAACAAGGAGGGGGGGAAAAAGCATTAAATTACCCTCAACGGGAGATGGGGAGATGAGAGTCTCAGGGCTGGAGGCATTTCGGGGAGGAGCAGGTGGTGGCCCGTGGGGCCAAGATGAATATTTGGGCTGTTGTTGGGACCTGGCAGGGAGCACCTCATTGCCTTCGCCCCCGCACAGTGGAGAATCGCTAAGCTGCCCATTTCACGGCCCTTTCCAGATATTATCGAGTAAGCGGGGGCAGATAATCGCCGTGACTGTCAGAAAGAACATCCCTGACTGGGGAAGCTGGGTACGTTTCCTCAGGGAAATCTTGAGTCTTGGAGTAATCACAAGGTGATGGCCTTGGGTGATTTGGGTCAGTAGACAGGAATTTTTCTGCACTGTGGGCTTGGGTGGGAAGCTGAGAGGTGGTTGTAGCTGCCTTGAGGTGCTGCCTCCCTCATTATCTATCTGTGCTCCACAGGCATTTATCATCAGGGAAAAGGCTGGGGAACGGCTGGTGGCAGCTGGAGTGCAGATGTGTCCCCAAGGAGGGATGGCTGAGTCCCTTCATGTTTAAAGGCTTGTGGGGAGGTGGTGGCCCCCTTGTCACCTTGTAGAGGTAGGACAGGAGAGGTTGATGCCCCTTGCAGGATTTTATATGAGGGTTTGAGCCCTGTCATGGAAGTCAGGAAGGATGAGTTCTTCCAGCAAGTTCATCCATGAAAATGTCTGTCTGTCTGCCATGCTGAGCTCTTGGAGTCCTTCAGCACTTGTCTGGGGCATGGAAGAGATTCTGAGTGTGTGGAGACTCTTGGCATAACTGTAATGTTCCCACGAGGTGAGGAAATGCATGTGTCCATCAGAGATTGCTCTTTCGGATCAGCTGGGTGCTACCAGTGCCATTGCTTATCACTGCCAGCGGGATGGGCTGGGTGAGTGGGACCTTTCCATTTGTCTTTTAAAGCAAATCTGTACCTTTAGATACAAATGCAAAGAAACTTTCAGTACAGGAAAGGCAGTTTGCTAGAGGGGATGTTGCTTTGCATAAGGAGCAGCTACCTTGCACTGGTGAGCCAAAGTGGTGGGGCAGGAGTTAGCTGGACTGAGCAAGAGTTAGGGAGAAAGCCATGGAGCAGATCTGGAAAGGGCTTCTAGAAGACAAAGTGGCTTTATGTCTCCCTGGAGGAGCACAGCATTTCTTCAGCCTGCTTCATGGTCCTTCAGGTGGTTCCCCTCCACCCTTTGCATTGCTCTCTGCCTAAGGCTGAGCCTGCTGGGGGGTTGGCGAGATGGGGCTGAACCAGGCAACGTTTGGGAGGTATTTTTAGCTGTTCTAATTGTGGCAAATAAATGCCATTCTTACTTGTTGGGATTGAGCTACAGCTAAATCACAACTAGTTCTAATGATGATAATTACCGGATTTCAATATTTATAGAAACGGGTGCTTCCTTCGTATCGGCGGCTGCCACTGCGCTCTCACCTTCACAGATCGAAACCTTGGCTCATTATCACTGCAGCTATTTATTTACTTGCACATTTTTAACCCACAGATGGCAACGTATGAGAGATCTGAAATGATACGGACCTGCTGGGGATGTTGTAGTCTTTGGGCAGAAGCTGTGGGATGAATAGGGAAGCATCTCCTGAGGACCTGCTGGTTGCATTCTTGCTTTTTGGGCACCCTTTGAGAGCTGTTCTCAGCTCTGCAAGCCTGTCTGTGTCTGACAGGGCTTAGCCCACAAAGGGTGAAGGGGAATATGTGTACTTTTGTGTTAGCAGGATGGATCACTGCCTCTAATTGCTGCGTGCACTAAAACATGCGCACGCTGTAACTGGGACAGAGTTTAAAGGGTGAGGCAACAGAAAGGACTCGAGTCCTGTAACAATGGACTTGGAGGAGCTTGTGTAAAGGTGTCTGGGAAGTTCCTGCTTGCAGCAGCAACTTCTGGATATCTTGATTTAGCAGTGTCCCTCTCCAGCTTGGTACTGCAGAAGGGCACCTTCTGTGGGTGCAGAGCCATGTGTGTGGGTGGCAGGTGTGCCTGTCCCCTAGGCCTAGGATGGGGGTGCAGACACCCGTGGGTGTATCAAACCATCCCTGTTGGGTTGATCCCAGCCTGCGGATCCTCACAGGCATCCAGACCCATGCGCCCATCGGGTCTGGACTCCCTTCTTGTGCAAGGTGCAGAAAAGATTCACTTATTCAATTTGTTATCTCTCCAGTGCCACATAAGCTGTATTGATAAATTAATCTTATATTGTTGTGACTAAACAGCCCTGCAATTTTTTACACTGTGCAGTCTAATCTGTCTTGACAGCTGTATCATTAGTTTATATTTGTTGTAATCTCATTCGCTGTGTTGGCTGTGGGGAGTTTTTATTTGAGGTGCTGTGCTGCTACGCAGTCAATGGGTGCAGCCAGTGACTCTCTGCTGGGTGCTGTGGGGGGTAGCTGGGGTGCACCTCCTTGGAAACCAGCCCCAAAATGCTGCTCTACTGCCTGGAACCAACACCTGCCTGGAACCAACATCACCAGGGCTGACCTGGCCACGCTGAGATTTTGATGGGAACCCCTAAGTTGGAGTAAAGATGGTGAAAAGGTGGATGTTGGGAGACTTGCGTCTTACAGCAAACCTTTCAAGATGCCTTATGATGAGGGATGAATTGTTTCCTTGATGTGTTCTGTTGTTTTCTGTGGTATGGGATGGTACCTTCTTCATTGCTGAGGTTGCCTTTTGGTCACAGGGAATAAAGGGACTGCGAGAGCTTGGATTGCACAGCCTGTCATCCAGGCCTTTGGAAATGTTATGAGGGACAGTGAAGTGTGCTGGCATAGCATCCTAAGATGGAGATGACAGTGTCATGGGCAGCTGTCTGCTCCCCTGGCTCAGGCCTGGGTTTGTTGTTCCTAGTCCAAGTGGGGCTGATTTGGGCCTCTGCTGCATTTATAGAGAGTCCATTTTCCTTGCAAGCAGCTTTATGTGTAACTCCTTTTGACAGCAGCTCCCCAAAACTGTGGAATGAAAGGTTTTGAGCTGGTGCAATGAGATTCCTGCCAGCGGGGAGCAAGAGACTGTATGTTCCCCAGGCACGGGACAAAATGGTGAGGGTGGGAAGCATTTTGGTGGCTACTTTATGCTTTAGATCTTGAACTTGTTAAATCTGGATAGGAAAGGACAGTCACTGGAGTCCAGGCTCCTGTTTGAAGCATCTCTGACCAAGCCTGGATGGCTTGGTAACAGCTCAAGCCTGTCCTTCTCTTCATCCTTTGGGGAAAGCATTCGGGCTCTGGCAAGACTGAAGATGAGAATGGCTCATGAGGTAGATGTACCACTTGTAGTTTGATGATGTCAATTGTTATTTAGACCTCTGTTCACCTCTACAGTCTGGCAGAGTCCTGCAATGCTCCATGCTTCTCTCGATCCAGCCTGGCAGCACCTGTAATGTCTCAGACCAGTGGATGTGCCGCAGTGCCTCAAGGTGCTGTGGTGGTGCTGCCCCTGTACTTCCCCCTTTGCAGGCAGGAACTGAGAGCAGATGGTGGGATGTGCTGTGTGACAACCCCAGCAGCTTCATGTAGGGTTGGTGGGGAGGATGGTGAAGCTTGGTGAGATCTGCATGGTGGCATCAGCATTGAATGTAGGAAGATCCCCACTCCAGGAGATAAATGTTTGTGGAAACATCCATAGCCTGCTCCTTGCTGTGCATATGATGACGCTGTGAAAGGAGTGTCACACCTGATGGTCCGTGATGAATGCTGAAAAAGCTTTGTTGATGTGACTGTTCACCAGACAGGGTGTGTTGTGGCTCAGAAGTTTGTTGCTGTGTCACCAAGTTGCATCAAGCTTAAACTGTGGTTTGTAGTGATCTCAAAGTGGGGATGCCCGAGGACAGCCCTTGCTAGTGGCAGAGATCTGCATTTGCATCCTGCAGCTGGGAGAGCCTCCTGCTGTCATTGCTAGTGGAGTAGTCATTTGTCATGGGCTGCGGGTGGTGCAAAGGTGATGGACTCCCAGGTTGAGTACAGCTGTTCAGCATGGTCAGAGGCAGGAGGTGTCCACCCTGCTGGCAGAGGAATTGCATCCCGCCCCCGTCCCAGACTGGTGGTGTGATGGAAATGGGAGTCCCTAGCACTTACCCTAAATCCAGGGTTAATGACACACCCATGGCAGTAGCACCTCCATGTGCAATGAGCACTGATGACCAGCTGTCCACTCCCATGGAGAAGATACATTTCCCACTCAGATGACCTCCAGTGCCCGGGGACATTACTCCAAGCTCTAGTGGTAAAGGTTGATCCTTCATCTGCAAAGACCCTGTCAGTGTTTTTAGCAAGGAATTGGCTCACTGTGTGAAATCTGAGTGGCTTGCAGCCAGGGCCCTGAGATGCGAGGTGGGGACTCAGTGGGTGAAGCAGGTCAACTGGGGAATTTAGCAATTGCTCAACACACCAATCTTTTTGCTGGATGGGAAAAATTCTTGCTCTGTTCTCCAGTCCTCTTCACAGCACTTGATGGTTGCTGTTCACACCCTGCTTTCTAATCAGCTTCATGTCAGAGGCAGGGAGATGGGAGGACAGGGCAGCAGAAGCCTCCCTGGAGAAGTTCACTGAACCAGTGGCAGGGCCAGTGTCAAAGTTCAGCTCTGCTCCTGCTGTCATTGTCTGTGGCCACCTCCTATTCGCTGTGATAGTATTGCTGGGGCAGACTGTAGCTTTTTGCTGTTTTTAGCCCTCTTGTCACTTAGCCAATGTGAGGATGTTTTGGCTATTTATTTTTTTTTCCTGGTTTATCCCTGGGTGAATTGCACATCCTTGCCCTTGACTTCCACATGGGTCTTGGTCACCCATCAGTGCCAAATTCTGCTCTAAGCTCAGGGTGCAGCTTAGGATAACTTTCCCTGCTGCCAGTTCCTAGGCACTGGTGTCAACTGGGAGCCACAGGGAGTTTTGGCTGGTACTGCTATGCTCCACTCATACTGATGAGACTATTTCCATAGCAACTACAGGATTTTTTCAAAGGAGAGATAAGGGAAAAGATGTGAAAAAACTAAAACTAGCCCAGCTGAAAACCATCATGGGCAGAAGCTGTTGGTCAGTGTGTGTGGGCTTCAGGAGATCACATATTGCCTCTCACCCAGAAGTTCCCTGGCTTGGTATATTTGTGTGGGGCATTGTGACCAAGTGGCCCTGATGCTCTCCCCACCTAAAATATGGAAATTGGAGCTGGTGCTTGCATTGTGCAACTTGGGAGGACTGGGATGCCCTTGTGGGACAGCCGTGTGGGGGCTTTGGGGCTGGGGAAGGGTCAGGAGTGTGTGGGGCCATGCTGTGGGGAGCTGGTGTGTGCTGTGGCTTTTGGGGGAGCTGTGGAGGATGCAGCTGCTGCTGCACAGGGTGATTTCCCAAGCTGCTGGCATAGCTGTGCTTGTTGCTGGCAAGGTGATTCCAGTGGTGCTGGAGGCTGTGTCAGCTCAAGTGGGAGTGGGGGGATACCTTTTGCCCACTTTTGCTTTCCCACAGTGCCTGGAGCCCTGGGGGAGGGATCTGCAGCTTCTGCCCTTGAGTATCCCAGTGCTGCTCTGAGTTCTGCCCTCCCCTCTGACTTAATTCTGTTTCCTTCTACTCTGCCTCCTGCCCTTGCTGGGAGACAGGGAAATGGCTAAAAGGGCTGTAAATGGTGCTTCTGGGGCAGAAAGCTTTGGGAATGCAGAGACAAGTACAAGCCTGGCATGGTGACCCTGTGTGTGCTGGCTCAGAGGCTGAATCTGAGCCTTGGCATTGCAGCAGGAGAAACTGGGGAGTTGCTTGACCCAGTGCTGTTTGGAGTTACCTGTGGTTTGATGGTGACTTTTGACTAGGGGCTGCCAGTGGGACAGGTTCACTGGCTGCCTGATGAGCCCAAAGGTGGCTCAGGGGCTGCAGACTGTCCTGCAAGCTCAGTGCAAGGCTGGTGTGGAGAGGCTGTGGGCAAGACTGTGTTGGTGTATTGATGCCAACTGTGTAGGTTGGTGACACCTGGTCCCAGCCTTCCTTCTGCAGAGGAGGAGGCAGCACGAAGGCAGCCCTTCTCTGTCCCATTGCACTGTCTGCAGAGGGTGAAGGAGCTGCCATGCGGGAGGGCTGTTCCCCACCAGCTGCCATCCCCAGTAAGCTCCAGCCTGGCACACAGCACAGGCTTTTGGGCCCCAGCTGCTGCAGACTGCGAGCGAGCCAGCCTGCTCCCTGGAGAGTGGCCTGGGGCTGGCGGCAGACAATGTCCAAATTCTTTGTACAGAATGAGCTTCCCTTCACTGATAAAACCCTCTGGGCTTACATCGTTTGCTCAGAGGTTGGGCTGGTTTTGGGACCCTCCTAGCTGTCCAGCTGCCCAGGAGCGGAAACAAAGTTTGTGTCATTCTTGGCAGGGTGGGGGGAACCAAACCAACAACAATAACATCTCCCTGGAAAGATGTTGTCTGATGATCTACTTTCTGGCTTTGAAATTGCTCTGTGATCCTAAACAGCACCAAGACATGTATCCTGTTAAATTCATCTTCAGCCCAAGTTGTGAAAGGGCAGGTGCCATCAGGAGGTGCAGCCTGGATTCCTTGCTTGCTGCCTCTCTGCAATTAAAACTGAGCAGGACCTCTGGATACCTCAAGTGCTCCTGCAAGATATTCTACCTGTCAGTGTAATGTCAGCCTCTTGGAAATGCTTCAGAAATGAGTCTCATTTTCAGGAGCACCAATCCATCAGGCTTGTTATGTCTATGCTCATGTCTCATAAGATGAGACATGGCCTTGGGCTATGGAGAGGCGCATGCGTGGGCTGCTATGACCTGGCTAGGACTGGATGTCACTGCTTCTTACTGCTGTGGCCTTAACCTTCATGCAAACTCCCAAGACCCAGTGCTGAAGAACATCTTCAAATGGTGCAAGGAGAGTCAGCTAGCAAAGGGTGGAGATGTCAGTGCTGGGTTAATGAGTTGTCACGTGTTAGCCAAATTGCAGTAACTTGTGTTCTCCTGCCTTGCTCCTGGTGTAAAGCAAAACTTGTTTGCTTAACAGACAGTACAGTTCAACAGCAGTGTTTTTGGATAGTGTGTCCTCAAGAATTTCAGCCCATCTTTGGCCCTGGTGAAGGAAGGGCCCATGGGAAGTGAAGGGCAGAGGCTTGGTTGAGGCAGCTGTTTTTAGAATGCTGGCAAGCCCTGGTTGTGAGTGCTGCTCTCCGTCAAGGTGCCGGGTGAGCAGAGGCTTCTCCATAGTTCAGTTATGCCTTTGTCTGGAGGGACGGCAGACTGAGCTGTGATATGAGTTAGAAATGGTCCCCAGATTTGCTGTTTGCATAGCTGGATCAGCTCAAACACAACAGCCCACCTAACAGTGTCTCTGGCTGTCAGTGTCTTCTATAACATTTTTGCGAGTTGCTTTTTTTTCCATGTTTATATGAACAAAGAAGAGTGCTGGGAGAAGAGCCTTTAAAGTGTCTGTTCCCTCCTTGCTCTCCTTTCTTCCTTTCCCTGCCTCCTCCTGCCTGTGTCATGTTTATAGGCATGCTGTTTAGCTTTTCCTTTGCAGAGCCAGCTGACTCCCCAGCAAAATATCTGCTATACCGGGAAGCCCAATGCTCGAAGTCATCATGTCTTGATGTGTGTGCATACCCCTCTCCTCTTGAGTGATGCTTCTGCTCTTCCACCTCTGCTGTAATAACAGTCCAGTGTGCAGGAAAAGCTTGGGAGATTAAAAAAGGGGGAGTATTTTTTTTCTGGCTTAGGAGAACGGGACTGAGCCCTTCTCCTGGATGATGGAGGAGCCCTTCCATTGCTGCTGGGGAGGGTGGGCAGAGCTGGCAGTGATTTATTTGCAATGAAGATACAAGCTTAGGGGAGTGTTGGTGTGTGTGTCATGGCAGTTGTCTTAAACTCCATGAAGAGCTTGCCTGGTCCTTTGTCTTCACAGGGAGCAGTTGGCAGGCTGGGAAGGTAGATCTACAATGCCATGGAGATAACGGGGACCGCGGCAAGTCTCCTTGCAGGTTGGAGCTGCTCTGCCCATGACTGTCCTGAGAGGAGCGGCTGGGAGCCTGGCTTGCAGCCAGCCCAGCTGGGCATTGCTGCCCGCTTGTCCGAGCTTTATAAACATCTGAGGAGCCAAAGTGCTGGAGGATCAAAGTTCAGGCTCCCTGGGAGCTGTTTGGGAAAATAAACGCTTCGTGGGAGCGGGATCTGAGTCCAAGAAAGATTGGCTCTCCCCTACCCTCAGGCAGCAACTTTCCTGGTGTTTGGGGTGTGTGGGAAATCTGGAAATGGGATGAGCTGTGCTATGGGGGCAGAAGAGCTGTGGGGGAGTGGAGGAGGATAAAGTAAGATGGGGGACTGAGGGAGTGTGCTGGATTCAACTTCTAACTAGCCATGACCATGCAGAGGCAGAGGGACCCTTTGACACACACAGTTTGCGGCTCCAAGCTCTGGTTTCTGTGCCGCTTTTGGGATCCAGGCATGGGAACAGTGGGAAGGGTCTGCTCAAAAATGTGCAGCTATATTGAAATAGCATTTGAGATGAAGCTGACGTGGACATAAAAAAGCTCCTGGATTTAGACTCCTGTGGAGGCTGTGGTTTTAGATAGTGTGCTTGTGGGTTTGTGTGGGTGGGTGGCAGCGGGCAGGGCCAGCAAAGGCGGCAAGCCTGGATTAAAGACCACAGCCCCATCCTGCAGCAGTGCTGGTGCAGCCCCATCCCTGGCTCTTGCGGCCGCTCTTGCTGGACTCTCACTCCTGCCTCCTTATTCTCAGTACCATATATCACAGTAACAGCCAGCTTGTGAGAGATTTTATTTTCTCCTTTTCCTCCTCCATCCATTTTCCTGTCGACAAGCACAGCGTGAAGTGCAGTGCATGCATGTAGCTGGCAGCAATCCCCTTTGGGTGCTAGCTGAGCTAATTGTGGTCTATCAGGACATCATCTTGACCAACACCAAAGCCCTGTGCCTTTTGGGGGGGGACTCCTTTCCACCACATGCTTTTTGGCAATGCTCTCTACCAAGAGTTATTCCTGCCAAGATGAACTCTAGTGATCCCGTACCTTTAGTACATCACCTTGCCTTGCTAATGTGTCTAGGTACCGTGTTCTTCAGGAGAGAAATACAGATGCCTTTGGAGCAGAGCTTGGCAGCTCTCTCTGTCTGTGTTAATTTATATATATTTTTTAATTTCTGAAAAGCCCTGGACCTGTTTGGAGATGGGTGTGTGAAGGAATCTGACCTCCAGTTTGAAGTTGCAGACAGAGTTTAATAAGGCAGAATATGATTACTGAAGGCAATTTTGACCAGCATGCTGCTTCCTCTATACAGTGCCATTTGATCTTTAAAGACCACAAAACGTTACATGCTGCTGCCTGTCACTGTGTATGAAATCCTATGGATAAAAGCATCCTTTCCTTTGGCATGGCAGGCACCTGTTAGCAGTCCTGAGCAGGAGAATCTGCTGTGTATACCCCAGATCTGGGTCTAATGGTGGGAAACACCTCTCCAGTCACAGAGGACTGGTTTTGCAGGCTCTCTTGCCAGACAGTAATGAAATAAATGCTCTTTTAGGGAAATATTGTCACCTTTGAGTCTGCCACCCAGAGGAAAAGGGGAGCAAGCTATGGCTGATACTGCAGGCAGGGGCTTTGTTCTTGCTGATGCTTTGCCCCAAGGTGGTTGCATTTGTGTATTTATGTCCACATCTGCAGATCTAAACTGTTCACCCCATCTTGTGCTCTCTCTCTTCAAGTGGTGTCTGAGACTGTGCAGGGGTCAGATAGCAATGGGCAGTAAATAAGAAAGAGGTGAGGAGAGAGCCTGCAGCAGCTGGGAGGTGCCAAGGTGATGGGCAGGGAGTTGGGGCTGATTCAGGACCCCAGCCTGTGTGCAGTGGGGTTCAGGGGCACTGCCCCCCAACCCTACTCCCCATACAGGAGATGCTGCAGCTCTTGGAATGTTCCTCCTAAAGCTTTTGCACTGTTGCTCGTCTCTGATAAATGAGGCTGCTTCAGCACTAGGATAGTTTTGGGCACCTCAGTTCTTGCTTGGGACCTCAGGCCTGCTTTCTCCCACCACTAGCTGAGTAATAGTGATGGGTTATTAAGGTGTATATTCGTTTTGATGGCAGTTGCACTGCTGCCTACAGCACTTCCTCAGCTTTGCTGTCCCACTTGCACCTATTTATTCCTTTCTGAAAGTGAGTAACTGGGCATAACTCTTCTGCACTGAAAAACCTTGGATGTAGTGTGTGATAACAGGAACATACTGCTTCCTATGCACTGCAGCAGTCTGTCCATGTTCTAGGCAGTCCACTGTCTTCTAGTAATACCGACACATTGTCCCTGGAAGGGATGCTTTCTGCTCCATAAGTCACCAGCTCTGGCTGGTGCAGGATGTGGCAGCTCTCCTGGGGTGAGCCAGAAGTTTGTGGAGATCATAGAGGGGAAATGGCTGAGTGTATAAACATGGGGCACAGTGCACCCTCTGCCTGAGAGGGTCTCACGTTCTTAGGAACAAAAGGAAAGGGTGAGGTCCTTGTCATGTTGGCACTGCTGTCAGTTTCTTTAATTACAGGCACTTACCCTCCCTCCTTTAGGTGCAGCTCCTATGAATCCTTATGGGTGGCAGGCAGCACTGCTTAATTGCAGTGCCTGGAAAAACGTGTGTTTCAGCAGAGCTTAAAGCTGTTTCTCAGGGTATCTTCCACAGCTGGGTGGCTTTATATGGCAATCTTGTTAGATAGTGCAGCTGTAGCAGCTCTTCTATATCTAGTACTTGCCTCTAGCTGGCCTGGGGCAGGCAGGTGCTGTTGGTGAGTGTGACAATTGCCTGGACTCATCTGAAAGATGTCCTCCAGGGGAGTCCTCTCCTCTGACTACCTTGTGTAGCAGTTGGGTTTCTCCAGGAAGGCTGCTGGGAGACCACGCTGTGGTGACTTATGCATGGATGTATCATTCCCACGCCCTCCCCAGCTGAGGGGACTGGGGGGCTTTTACCTTTGCCCAGCCTTTCTGTAAGGGTCTAGTTTGGATTGTTGGGTTGGATGTTGCTGGGCCTAAGGGATGGGGACTGGGTGCATCCCCCTCATATGCTCTGCAGCACCCATGTACCCCTTCCTATCCTTGTTGAGAGGAGCAGATCTGCTAGTGCGGAGGGAACTAGGTCACAGTGGTGTGTTTTATGATCGTTACCTTGACAAATTGCAATTACTCTGTGGGGTTATGCTCATAATTGTTTCTACAAAGCTGGATTTGCTTTCTCCCCCCTCCCTCTCCTTTTCCCCCTGACCTCAAATTATCCTTAACGATGCAAAGTCATCCACTCTTGGGTGACTCTTCCCTGTGTTTTTGGGAAGTGGAAGCCCATGATTTAAAGGGGGAAAATACTGCCTTCATAAGTCTTTATTCAGCTGCAGTTGCCTTTAATGCTCAGTTACCAATTCACTTTTATAACTTCCATATTGAGAGAATCAAGTCCTTTGTGCCTCTGGTTTTAAATGTATGCAAGAAGTGCCTTATCATTCTGTGAAAGATTGCTGGTTGCTTTACGGCTTCCTCAGTCCTGTGTGGGGTGCACAGGATGGATAAAAGGAGCTGGTAGTCCCCACTGTGGCTGTGTTTTGCCCTGGGGTGTGGGACCTACACCAGTACCATGGGTTTCCCAGCCTCCGGGGCTTCCCATCAAAATCTGCATCACCTTTGCTTGGAGGAGGCAGGTCTTACTGGTCAAGGGTTTTAAGAGACATCTTCCTTCTATTCCTTGCCTGCAATCAAATTCATATTTGTGTGGTCTGGAGCTGGCATGCCAGGAGGTTTGTTTATAATGCTAAACATATTAGGTAATTGAAAGCTAATGCTTCTGCCTGGATCGCAAGGTGCAATGTGCCTGGATGATGAATCAATTTTCCTGTTGTCCTACGAGAGAGGAGGCAAACACTCTGATTGCCTTTCCTATGTATATATGTGTACACATACATCTATAACATTGTGTATGTGTATCAGGATACTGCCTGCTTGCTGGCACACAATTTATTCACCGCTCTAGATCCAAACGTGAGCAGTGGCACTTGCAAGGAATGGCTCTAACAGGGACATGTCATCTGCTCTGGCAGTGAATGGAGCTGATGGCATCCTGATGAAAAACTGCTCTACTCCGCTCTGGGCTAGATATAGATTTGGGTAGCATGTGTGTGCACACGCTATATAATACTTGGTGCTTATCGAGTGCCTTCTTAGCTATTGACCGCAGCACTTGAAAAGCTGAGAAAAGATTAGATAAATATTATCCTTGTTGTATGAGGAGGGCGAAGGAAGGCCAGACACATTACGCAACCTCGAGCTAATCACTTAGTAAATTGGCATAAAAGGCTGTTTTTCACCTCTGCATCATGCATGTGGGATGAAATGAGCCTGGCTGTGTTTAAATTCCAGTCAATATTCTAGTCTCCCTTGCTGCATTGGCTCTGGGAATAGAAGGGGAGCATGTGGAGCGGTGCAGGCTTGCTGTGTGGTCTCAAGAATGTGACACCATCCTGCATTGTCAAACACCTCCTTGCATGGTGTCCTAGGAATGAAAGGAACTGCTGTTCCCACAGGGTCACTGACCATTGTTTCCCTTCCAGCAAGTGGGGTAAGGTCCCGGCAATTCTGCAGTCCAGTTGAAACCTAAAACCCTGTGACTTGGTAATCATCTGGTCAATAAGATCGCTGATCTCTGTGTGATGTGGAGGCAGAGACACCTGTGTCCTTACTGACTTCACACAGAGCTCTGGGATCTATGAGTGGGATGTGGTGCTTGTGAGTGGTGGAGCTGTTAAACAGGGCTTCATGCTTCCCAAGTTCGCTGTTACCTGGGACACAGCATGCAAGCTGTGGCTTGACCATTGGTCTGACCACAGTGGTCTACAAGGCTTTCAACAAGTTGTAAAGACATGGCTGTAGGTATGTGGAGTCTGAGATATGATGTAGCGTTGGCTTTGTAAAGTTGGGGTTTGTTATGCTAACCCCTTATTTTCCTTTAGAAAGGTAACTGATTTATTCAGCAAAGAGATTTCCTCATGGTGAGATGTTAATATAATGCTGCATTACATCATAAGTGGTTTATTTTTCTGGAGAAGACACAGTATAACCCAGCTACTGTAGGTGAAGAGCTGGATAAAGAAGAAGTGGTGGGGGTAGTTTTTGAAAGAAGAGATAAATGCTGAGGTTCCTTGGAGATGATGTTGGCTCCTGCTTTCCCTGAGGACACTGCCACAAAAGGCAAGAGTGTGGTCATGGGCTTTCTTGGCACAGTACTGGGGCTGTGGGATCACTAAGGGTGAGGATGGTCAAGGGCAAGAGCTGCAGGAGCAAACCCAAAAGAGAAACCATAACGCAAAGTGGGATGAATGCAAATATGGGCATAATGAGGCTTTTGCTTCTGGCTAGGAAATCATGTCAGTTGGAAACAGCCTGGTGCATAAAAGTGCTTGGTGCAGCGCTCAGTTAAGGGGTGAAAACAAGCCCTTCAGGCTGACAGGGCTGAGGGTGAGAAAGGCTTCAAGTCAGTGTTTCCAGTGTAACCGGGTAGTTGCTCATGCTTTTATACAAGTGAGACCTCCTGGAGACTGCCCTGTGTTCTTGTTCATTCTTATTCAAGAAAAAGGCATTTATACAAGCTGATGAAGAAAACAGAGCTGTTTTCTATTACAGTGTCTGTCACAGTGGTCCTTCTTGCATAGGTCACCAGGTGTGAGTGTCAGTTGTGCTGGGTCTGAAACCAGAAGCAGAATAACCTCACCAGCAGAACTCTGCCTGTGTAATATCTGCATCACTTCAGGGACTTGAGTTAGTATCTCTTCAAGGCACTTGAGACAATTTGCTTTGCACTTCACTGCTTGGTACACACGGTGCCTTAGAAGACCTGGCCTTGTGTAACTTCTAAATGATAGTTGGGTGAGTCTGGCTCTTGCCTGTGAGGTAAGGAGGAGGAAATACCAGGAAAAGGAGAGCTGCTTAAGTAAAGGCAGTTTTGACACAAGAAAAAATGGATGTGAAATGCTTATAAGAAATGAGAACAGCAGGAGAGTTCTGGTGCAGTGTTTCAGTACAAGCTGGAAGGGCAAAGCCCTGGCTACTCCTGAGGTGGACTGACTTTGATTGCTCTGTAGGAGGCATGGTATAAAGACAACTCTGAAGTGCAAGGAGACCTGGACCAGCTGGACCCTCCAAACAGCCAAGTAGTATGAGAAGGAAGTGAGTATTTAAACATCCCCCTTCTCTCTGTCTGCCCCACTATCGGCCCCCCCCCCAAAAAAAAAAAAAGTAAGCAGTCTCATCTGTGTTGTGATGAGATGTCTCATATGGTCTCAATTAGAAGTTGGAAATGAGTCTAGGTGGATGTGTACATGGTGAGCACTTCAGGATTTGTGAAGTACAGTATTGGTCTTGAAGCTATTTAGAAGAGCGGCTTACCTTAGTAATAAGTGAGGAATGCCACAGGAATATATGTTTTCAGGAAGGAGGGAGTAACCCACTGGCTGTAGTTCATACCTCAGTGCCTGATTGCAGAGACCAGGGCCGGGCTGGGAGTTGTCACATCTGTATCTGATGTGAACCCAGGGCCTGTGTTCCTGCGATGTTAATGAACTGAGGCAGAGGAGAAGGGAAGGGCTCAGACTTCAGCAGACTTGGGAGGATATAAGATTTCTAGGGCAAGTAAAACCCTGGAAGGAAGAGAGAGGGAGCTAGGTGAAATACTCAGGCACATGAAGAGGATCTCAAGTTTTAGAGGTGGAGTTTCTTTGCTTGGTTGGTTTGCTTTCCTGTGCAACTACTGCCAATTTTGCAATCACTGCTTGACTCCTTGAACTTTCATAATAAGAAGTGTTTGTTTTGTTTCTGAAGTGGATTCAGGCAAACCCAACCAGTGCAATGTTACACTATTCTTTCCAATAGCAATAAGGAGCCACAGAAAATGTTTTTCCTGGTGTATCTTTAAGGTGCCTGTGAAGCAAGACTGATTTGCCACTCCTAGGAGCAAGGGTGCAACTCCTGCTAAGTTGAAAAATCAGGGGAAAAAAGGGGAAGAGCTGTTTCTGGGAGTCCCTGAGAAGGGAAGTGTTTCTGTAGCTTAAAGGACTCAAAGTCCCTGTGCACCTAGTTCAAGATGACGCTGTTTCCCCATGTTGTGCTCTACATAAAGCAACTGCTGGGCTGGAGGATTATCCTACACATAAACGTGTATGTGTGTATGTATTTATCTCCACTGTTGCTCCTCTGGTGTCTCACTTTATGGGTGTTTCTCATCTATGTTAAACAACATACTAAGGCATGTCTGGAAGCCCATGGGCTTTGTTTGTGAGGCTGGAACACAGATTGTGGAGTTTTATTTACAGTCCAGTGTAATGTTACTTCTGTGGGGGCCTGGCCATGGAGGGCTCACAAGACCCCCAGTGCTGACTCATCAGAAAGTCACGCCTGTGCATGTTGCTGGGACAAGCTCAGATCTTTTTTTGCCTGTTCTAGAATGCTGCCCACATGGCTTTGAGTGTCAGGTCAAAAATAACCTTGACTTTTTTTAGCAAACACAATCAATAAAACAAGAGCCAATCTGGCCGCCGCCTCCTTCCCAGCTGTGGTTGCTCCATAGCTTCTGGCTCCGGGCTGCTCCATCTCTCCCTGAAGGTCATTGCTTGGATGCTGTAGCTTCAGCATGCCCTGGTGGTAAACTCACGTCATCCTATTCTTGCTTCTTTCCCTATTCATTCGTTCTCTTGGAGGACCCTCTGTTTTGGTATGTAGGAGTTGCAGGTGGGAAACGTCTTAAAATTGTGTTTCCAGCTTTGCTGAGTCCTGCAGTCTTGTGGCCCAGGACCTGAACTTGCAGTCCTGCCCTGCCTGAGAAGGGTTTCGGCAAGCTGGCGGATCACGTGACTGACTCCTCCCAGTCTGTGTTTTGTTCTGCAAGTCTTCACAGGGGCCTTAGACATTGGCAGGGAATACGAAATGGCTGTAGTAATGTCCTGTTTCTCATTCTGTCTGGGACAAAGGCAATTCAAGCTGATGAGCAGGTCATGGAGGATGAACTGTAACTTACACTGTCATGCAGCAGCTGGTTGGGAGCTTATGCTGCATCCTTACGCTAACGCCTTGGGGTATGCAGACAATTATGGAACATGTGGAAAGCAGAGGTGACTCTTGTGGGTCTCTGCTTTTCTTGGATCTGTGTTAGTGAGAGCAGAGAAATATGTTTAGATTTAGTCCAGGCTTTGTATTTCTCTTTCTTGAGCTGGATATTATTTGGAATATGGCTCAAATAGGTCCATATTCTTGTGTCATGCTAATTCATCTATTCTTGTTCAAGCATAAGGATTAGTGAGTGCTGGAAGAGGAATGTGTGGCCCCTGTGACCGCTCTGGAAGTGGTCAAAGTTACCTCTTCCATTTACTTACCCTCTGGACCACCACGTGAGGTCCTGCAACCTTTTTACCTAGGATCATGGGATGGTTCCCACTGTTGGCTTACCATCCCAACACTGCATTGCTTGGAAAGGTTTCCTTTCTCCAGAGCCAAGTCCAAAGCAAGATATTGCATCAAGGCAGATGTGAGCTTGGGTGCATGTGTTCATAAACTTCAAAGTTGGGCTTCTTTCATGTATTGTCTAAGGGGACCAGACAGATGTTTTCCCCCCTCTCAGTACACTGAGAGAAGACCACCTCCACTTGCTCTCCATCAAAGATGCTCTTGAAAATGGTTGTGGTTTCTCATGGAAACATGTCTGTTTAATCTGGGAGAAAGCCTAAACTGGCCAAGGACTGCCTGGGGTATGAAGGCTGAGCTCCTTCCCCACCATTCAGTGTTGCAGCTTGTTAGCAGAGACCTGTGGCCACAGCCAGCCAGCCACGCCGCTGCCAGCATCGCTTCTGTGCTGCCGATAACAGGAGACCCTGTTCTCTGGGGCTGTTGATCTGTCACCTTCCTCCGGCTCTGTTATTTACTGAATAATGATCCAGTGGTGACAGATCTATTTCTGTTTTTGTTCTCTATAACATACCTGCCAGAGTGCCTCAGGCAACTAAGGAATTTATAATAAAGGCACAGTTTCCAAACTAAGTTTGGTGCTCTGCTGCCAGCAGTGCTTGCAGCCAGTCTTTGTCTACCCCAGTAAGAGACTGGATAAATATGACTTTTTTCCCTGTTTAGGCCCCAATTTTTTTGTTGTGAGGTTTTGCTTGCATTCAGTCCTTTTGCGTGAGCCATCTTGATCATGTCTTTTGTTTTACTGATGTGCGCAGTGAGGTGCGAAGAGGACTTGGGCAAGGATGTTCAATGGATTTGTTGCACGTGCCACACTTGAAACTTGTCAAAGCCATGTTATTTGACTTTCCCAAAGCACTGGAAAAACAGTATAAAAAGTAGCATGAGGAGCTACTTGTTTTGGCAGTGTGATGAGTACTGTATGTGTCTGAGGGTGCGGATGCTGAAGCCTGAGTAGGTCCAATCACCAGACCTGTAGCAAGAAGGTTTTGGCTGAAGGAAGGTGGGAAGAGGTGTGCAGCTGGTTGGTAGGCCATGATGAGCTCTTGCTGTGCACTGTTCCCTGCATGGGCAGAGTGACCATCTGGTTGTGCCACAGCTGAGCTTTTTCTTCTTCTTCTTCACAGACACATAGAGAACTGGAAGAACTTGCAGACGCTGAATGCTGTTGACATGGAGCTGTACACAGGACTCCAGAGGCTGTGAGTATGTCACATGTGTTGGGGAGAACAGCAAGCACTGGGTAACCCCTTCCAAGAAAGATCTGCAGCTTCCCTCCATTCGCAGTCTCCACACCAAGACGTTTGGAATCTGTTTAAACTACTGGTTCTGCTGTATTTTGCCATGAGACTCTGCAAAATGGAGATAAAATGCTTTTTGGTCTTTGCTGAGTCTGCAGGAAGGAAGATTGCTAGCTCCTGACAGCTCTGTTGACACGTGTCAGCTTGACCTTTCTTCTGCCCCACTGTTCTTGTTCTGGGCTTGTACATTGTTCTGGCTCATTTCAAAACCATAATGCAAAATTCCAGCTATCTCCACGAATTCTTTATTGCTGGTCCTCGTTTAGCTCAGTTGCCATCGTGGTGCTGGACAATAAGGGAAGAGAGACAATAAGGGAAGGGAGGAGAAACTGAGGTCCATGAACTTGAAGGGACTTGCCAGTGCTTATGAAGTCTCACCAAGTGAGAATACCACTTAAATCTTCCTCCTGTAGCTGGGAGTGCCCTGGGTGCTGCTTGTATGAGACATAGTGTTAATCGGAGGCTCTGTTCACGTGTTTCACTGGGAGTTTTACATGAGGTACAGCTTGCCTGCAGGCTGAAGGAGAGGTGTACGTTGCTGAGCACTTGTTAACCAAACCCCAGCAAGCTGTACTTTTAACCTTGTCATCAGGCTGGATGCTTTTCTCATGTCACCTAAGAAAGCAACAATGGAATTGGGCATACTTTTGTCTGCAGCAGGTATTGATGAACTCTGGTCATAGTGCTGATACAGCTTCTCCAAAACAGGGTGAGAAGAGTATTCCCCTTTCTATGTCCATAACTCCCTACAAAAAATACTCACCCCTCCTTATCAGAGCTGCAAGAAGAAGAGTTTTCTCTCGGGTTTGAAGAAGGGAGGGAGATGGCAGTGCTGGAAGTTAGGTCTGCTGTGGGGCCAGGCGGTGCTGCTTGTGAAGATGGAGGGAGGAGAGAAGATCAGGAAATGCTCTGGATCACTCCAGCAAACCTTGGTGCATATGGGGAGAGAGTCTTGCCCAGCAGCTGCTCTGTGCTGAGCCTGTGCTGTCACCATATAAGATGAAGCTGAAAAGCTGTTTCCTCTCTGCTTGCAGCTTACAGAGGCTATCTGGGGAGAGATGTGCCTCATGGGGGTGTGTGTGTCTAATCAAGGTGTCATCACCTTGGGCACTGAGCACAGAGTTTTAGGGCAGTTGTCACCCTCGACTCCATCACTGCCCTTCTGCATCTCTTTGCAGGACAATCAGGAACTCAGGACTACGAAACATCCAGCCACGCGCCTTTGCCAAGAACCCTCACCTGCGCTACATGTGAGTGTTGGCAGCTCCTGCTCCCGTTTCCCTCTGCTCCCTGTGGAAAGGGGATCCCCAAAGTGCCTGTCGAGGGGAACACTGGGAGGGAAGGGGGATGCTGATGAGGAAGGGAGGGAGAGGTAAAGGGGGAGAAGAAGGAAAGCAAAGGTGCAGGGAAGAGCAGGATGGGGCAAACTCCTGCTGGGCAGCTGATGGGCTTCAGTGTCTAATAACTGGTCTGGCTTTGATTGCCACTCTAATGAGCACTTACTTGGCCTTGTGGCAGCCAGTGTCCATTGCCCTTTCTGCAGAGTTTGGGGGCAGTCACATGCCCCAGCACACACCCAGAGCCTGCCCTGCTCATAGCTTT
>JAAGNO010001171.1:3815-24625 GCA_033439905.1 Ceryle rudis
TTCAGCCATTGAACTGGGAATGGGATTATACAAGGTCATAGATGGGAAATGAACAGTGATCCACCTATATATTAGTGGTAGTTAATAATTAATACCTGCCATCAGAAATGTTAGAAAATCTAATCAAATAAGCTGGAATTACTGAACAGATGGCTAAACAGACAGAAAGTAGTAAACCTTAGTCTCATTTGGGTCCTAGACTTAAGTGTCCTGCAAGGCTGATGGCAAAATTGAGAGTACTCCAGGCGAGACTGAATCTGCATCCATGTCTAGCAGCTTCTTCATTAGGCAGTGCTGTTAATTCAGTGTGCATTTGTTGGTTTTAATTAAATTTTAATTTCTATCTAAAAATAGTTTAGCACAAATTGTGAATAAAAAATATTTTTGTGGTAAATAAAATGTAATTTACAACCTATTAGAGTTGATTTTTATGTATTATTATTATTACATTGAATGAAGTATACCAACCTGTTCCATAAGTTAGACCATTTCAGCTCTCACTTCTGTGGTAAAGGTTGTGTAACATAGCCAAGTCTAATAGGAAAATTATTGAAGCTCCAAAGCATGGATGCTCTAGCTTATTTTCCATCTGAGTTGTTGTATTTTGACATTTGTAGTAGTTTCATAGTACCATCTTGCTGAATCTTGACAGACATAACAGAAATGGACTGTAGCGGAAGTAGCGAGATGTGCTTGCTTTATTTACAGTAGTGAATAAAGCTATTATAACATTGTGGGTTGTTGGTTTTGTTTGGTTGGTTTGGGTTTTGTTCCAGATAAAACAATGTATATTGGAATTAGACTGGTAATAGGAATTTATTTTTTTTCTGATTTTTGAAAAGTGGCATTTGACATCCTGGGAGTTGTAATAGCATAGGTGGTATATAGTTATGTATGTATAGGAAGTATAATAGTCTAATGATCCAACACAAGGCTGATACTTGTTTATTTGGTCTCTTTAATGTAGGGATAATGATGAGGCAGCGAAAGAAGAGAAAGCTCCTGTGAAAGAGAAGTACGTTGCAAAACCAAAGGCAATCCCTTCTCTTGGAAACAAGAATAGATTCCACCCATATTCAAAGGACAAGAACGCAGGCACTGGAGAGAAGAAGACTATTAATCGTAATAGAGTGTTTATTAGCAACATCCCGTATGACATGAAATGGCAAGCTATTAAAGATCTTATGAGAGAGAAAGGTAACTTATTCCTTATAATACACTTCACACAGAAATGGGTAGAACTTAAATGCAACTTATATGTCCTTTGAGCCACACAGATTTGATGACTTTTTCTTTTTTTTTTGGCCTCTACTTGGTACATCTATCTCCCTTCCCCCTCTTTCATCTGAGACAATTGCATTGCAGGGTAGGATGGGTAACTGAAGTGCTTACAATCTTCTGCCATTCTAGTGTGACAGTAGAGAGTACATGCATGACCTCATGACTTCTTAAAGAGATTGTGTTTCATCTAGTTGTAGTCTTTGTAGATTTTTTTTTTAAGGGCTATTGTATTTAAGCAACACAGTGTGTTAACATGAATAATAAAGGACGTATTTCAAAAGTTGTTTTGTATTTCTTTGGTGGAATCTGGCTGTGGAATTAACTTTGTCTGCATTGTTACTACTGCCATGACTGTCTGGAGATTTGTATTAAAAGCTTGTTACTCTTGTTGCTGTTCTGATAGAATAATCTTACTACCCCAAACTTTTTATTTTAAGTTTGGGGTAAAATAACACTAATATATGAATTCTGTAAAAAGTTAGTTCTGTGTTTTCCTTGAAAAAATTGATTCTTCAAAAGTAATGCAAAGCACACTTGGCTTTTAGGCTGTGAAAAATGCCAAACCCCCCCTTCTGTAAGTGCTGGTTTATCTGTTGTAAGGTGACGTGACTATTTGATTGGTTTATTTACTGAAACTTCCTACTTTAGAAAGTGAGTGGCTTGCTGTGAAATATTTGATGTGTAAATTTGGTTCTTACTGAAGGCAAACTTATGATTGAAGACATTCAGGTAGAAAGTCACCTTAAAACAGGTGTTGTGAGTAGGATGATAAATGTAACATTTCCAGTGAACGCTGACGTTTCATTTCTTAGGTTAAGGGACTGTATATCTGAATTTGTTCACCAACTATATCATACTGGACAAAATATGATCTGTAGTATGAATTAGGTTAAATATAGTTGTTTGTTTTTAGCTTTTGAGAATGTGGCTGCTGCATATTTCTGAAAATTAGCTAAATTACCTAGCCATTGACAGGAGGTATGTTGGTCTGGTTTTGATTGTTGGTGAATAATAGGTGCTTCTCTGTAGAGTTGTGCACAGGGGCACAGTAAAGAAAGATACTGGTGTTTAAATGCATTGTCTCTTGGTATTTTCCCTTTGTATGTCTTATGTAGTTGGTGAGGTTACATACGTGGAGCTGTTTAAGGATGCTGAAGGAAAATCAAGGGTAAGTGCCGTGGGCAACAATCTGCTAGAGGTTTAAAAGTTCCTCAGCAGTTTTATTTTTGTATAATACCTGTACCAGTTATTGGAAAGTAAGTTTCATTTTTACACTGATTTTTCATTAAGATAGCCTTGAGGATTTTGTATTAGAAGTAGTCTGACACTGTCACGCAACTCAAGCTAGCTGGCTGTAAAGGACAGAATACTTCTGTAAATGTTAACAAATGGCATTTACTTAATTGTTCTTTTTAGTCAACATCTTTGTTTTGGTACAAATCTGTTTCATATACAGGATATTTCATAAACCACTGATTTTATTTAAATTTGTTAGCATAGTATTCTCTTCTTGGGGCCAATGCGTATAAAATGTTAGCTAAGAATATACTATTTGATGTGCCTGATTTGACAGCTTTGCAGGGTTGGTGCTCTAAACACTGGAGTAATTTATTTGCTTTCTTAAAACTAAATGGATGGAGATGGTTGGTAGCCAACAGAGTGCCAGCAATGAGGCACTAAGAGTGAAGATTGTTAAAGCTCCTTTGTCTTCTTAAAAATAGTCAAAAGCTTGGCCAATAGTAGCTCCGAACCTGCAGTGAGAACTTGAGAACTGCAGGTTTGAGTCTTAACTGAGGTTGTATCAATTGTTGTAAATTATTTTCTCTAACTCTTGTTAAAACTAAAACATGCTGTCAGCTGTGCTTTACTTAAAGCAATCCTCAACTCTTGGCTTTATTAGAAGGCTTCTGGTGCAGTCAGCAAGGTTATTTTCTTACAAAGTAATTCCTCAATTATGGTAGTAATACTGAAGAGGTATGCAGACTCCTTGTTCATTGTACTGGTATACTTGATGCAGGTAGATTGAATTTCGTAGTCAGTGGGCAGCCTTTAATGACATGATGAGTGTCTTGATTGGTTTTTGGCTGTTTTTGGTTGTTGGTTTGTGTTTGTTTTTTTGGGTTTGTTTTTGTTTTTTTTTTTCTTTCCACCCTTTCCCCCCATCCCGACCTCCTCTCCCCAGTTGTCCTTAACATGGATCTGTGTGGCATTTTTCCAATTCTGGTTTGGCTCAAAGAGAGTAAAAGATAATATTTTCTCTTGCATTTGAAAGGTATGTATGTTGAAAAAGTAGGAGAAATTCAGCTTGGCTACCAGTAAAGAGCATGAATTACGGATTTTGAAGCTGAAAATAACTTGAATAGTTATTTAACAGTGAGCTGGGATCTTGCATATTCTATGACTTGTGTTGACTGACTTTTTTTTTTTTTTCTTCCTCTTTACATATGATGACAAATCATCATGGATGCAGGGTTGTGGGTAAGTTTCTTTTTCTGTGTGTATATAAATACACTACTGTTAAGACATTCTGTTCATTTTAACATTTTAAACTTTGTTTTAATACTCTTAAATGTTTTGTTCCCTCTAAGTGTGGTTGAATTCAAAGATGAAGAATTTGTTAAGAAAGCATTAGAAACTATGAACAAATATGATCTTAGTGGAAGACCCCTGAATATTAAAGAGGTATGGTTGTTGCTGCTGTTTTTAATTTGCAATAGTGAGGATCCTATACTGATATGACAGTACCGTGTTGAGCATCTTAGCTGTGGAATTACCAGTTTTAATTTCTTCTTTGACATTTTCTTAGTGGGCTACTGTGGCTGTTGACTTGCAGAAAGTACTCTGCCGAGTGAACTGACAAAAAGTGTGTCCAAAAGTAAAAATAATCTTAGTAATGTTTTCTTTAAAACAACAGTTTTCTTTAACATCCTATTCTTACCTTGGTGTTTTCAGGTCTTTTCCAACCTAAATGTTTACATTGCATCATATTTTGAAGCAGGTATGCAGAATGAACTGAGTATCAGACTACTACATATTTGGAAAACTGAGGCTGGAAGTAGAGAACTTGTACTGAGTGGAAAGTGAAATTAATGTCAACTTTTCTATTGTAGTGTTGCGGTATATGATGGTGTCTGATACAGTTCTTTCTGTCCTGTTACAACTTTAATAATAATATGAATAAATAAATAAAAAACCTAATTACATTAATTCAGTTCTTGGAAGAAGGTGCTAGACTGACAGTCCTTTAGATTGAAATCTTTTCTACTTGTCCATAGGCTAGGTACAGCATGTGAAGTGGCAGTGCACGCTTCCTCAACAAGTGCTTTGCCAATATGCCTCAGCCCTCATCTGAAAGGACCCACCTCTAGAGGTGAGGGAATTAGGTCTCCATGCTAATTCAGTTCTTGATCCCTCTGACATGGACAAGGATATTAGTTGATAATTTTCATGGGTTTATGTAGAATATCAAATTTTTGTTTGTTGCCAGTCCTCTTGTTGATGATTAAGTTGGCTTTATTTTTGCCCATGTTTCAGGATCCTGAAGGTGAACATGCTCGTAGGGCATTACAGCGTGTAGGAGGGCAATTTCCAGGCGGACATGGACCTGATGTGGCACCTGGAATAATGAATTTGCCACCGTCTATTCTTAATAATCCAAACATTCCTCCTGAAGTTATCAGTAACTTGCAGGCAGGCAGGCTGGGCTCAACTATTTTTGTTGCTAATGTAAGTTTAAAACTGTACTTTATAACTGTAATATTTGATCTTTGTAAAACATCATCTATTTCTGCATAATTCAGTTTTAATGCAAAGAGGAAATAGGAAATTTTAGTTCACAATCAGTGTATTTACCTAAAAATGCTGGATGCGTATTCACATTTTGGATGTGAAAGATACATTAAATCCTCAAGGCTGACATGCACTTTTAATTATTGCACAGTCATCGGTTGATTCAAAAAAATACTTTGTACATCTTTTTCTTACCTATTTACAATTAATTACTGTAGGCCAACTTAAACTGTTATATTTGTTGGAGGTGTTTACTTCTTAAGTTCTTTATTTGTACATTTACTTCTGGAAGTACAGCTGCTCTTGACGAGAACCCTTCCGTATCTCAATGTTAGCATGTTAATTAACAAGTAAATATCAATATGTAGTATAAATGTTGCTTTTAGTTGGCATTTTTGTACTCGGTTCCAGTGTGTATATTACAGAATCCTGGCTATTTACATATATCAAGCATTTTGTGAAACTGAAGAGTTAGCAATGCTGAAAATCTCTTCCAGAATTAATGGCAGAACAGAAACATGCATTGAAATCACTAATGTATTTCTGTATATAAGCTTGACTTTAAAGTTGGCTGGAAGAAACTCAAGGAGGTATTCAGCATTGCTGGAACTGTAAAGCGTGCAGACATCAAAGAAGATAAAGATGGCAAGAGTCGAGGAATGGGAACAGTTACCTTTGAGCAAGCAATCGAAGCTGTTCAAGCAATATGTATCCTTGGTTTTGAAAAATAATTAATCCAATACAGTTTAGTCTTTAAAGGATTCTAATAGTATAGTTTTGCAAAATGGTGCTTATTTGCCTTGTAGCTACCATATAGGAACTAGAGTGTTATACTGTGCAGATTACATTTTTAATACTGCCTGGATATACTGTATACTTGTATCGTCTCTCCTTTGACTTGGCATTCTAGAGCTAGAGTAAGGAAATACAAGACTCCTAAAAATGGTATACAAATAAAGTAAGTTATTACAGTGATTCTTCTGAAATAGTCGAATTGTATTCTGTAGTTACAGTCCTTGACTTGCATTTCTTCAGCAATGTTCAATGGACAGTTCCTGTTTGATAGACCCATGCACGTAAAAATGGTAGGTTGCTTACATTTCTTTCTTCTTGACATATCTCTGCCAAGACAGTGAAAGGATCATAGCATAACATCCTTGTTTTTTATCAGGATGACAAATCGATTCCTCACGAAGATTTCCGTGTGGCAGACAGCAAAACCTCACAATTACCTCGTGAGTGCATGCTCTGTTTTCTGTCCCTTGCATTTAATATATAGTGATACAGACTCTTGGAACAGTTTAGTAGTACTTTTGCTTACTGTGATCTCTTTGCAGTAACAGAAGAAGATCATTCTTCTGGTGATACTTATTTTTGTTTTCAAGGTGGTCTTGGCGGCATTGGCATGGGACTTGGACCAGGTGGACAGCCCATCAGTGCCACACAGTTGAGCATGGGTGGTGGAATGGGGAGCATGGGTCCAGGAGGTAAATCTGTGTTCTTCATTTTTAAGTTTAGAATTGTCATTTTTGTGTTTGGAAGAATGATGTACAGTTGCCAAAGCAAGCCTTGTGTATTGTGCTTTTTGAGATGTTAACTGTCTCTGCATTTGTTTTTTTTTTTTTTTAAGTCCATTAGGGTCTTATCTGTCTTCTAAATGTTTTTTGTCTTTTTGTTTTAAAGGCATGGGAATAGATGGTCCAGGATTTGGCGGGATGAATAGAATGGCAGGCGGTACGTGCAGTCAAGTTCTTTGCATTAAGTATTTTTTTAATATTGCAAAGAAAACACTCTCCCTTATTTTACAGGACTTGCTGGATTTCGTGGGATGGAAGGAATGCCTAATATGGGAGGATTTGGAGTCAACCGAATGGGAGGTAGGTGAAGACTATTTCCATACACCTACTAAATTAGCTAATATTTATTTACTAAAAGCTCTTCCTTTAGGGATGGGCAATGTAGATGAGTTAAGAGGAAATAGAGTCAGTGGCATGAATGGAAGGCATAGGAACTGGTGTGGGAGTTAAGTATTAAAGGTGCCTCTGAATTGTGTGTTAAACTTACTTATATTTAAAAAAGCATCTGTGAAAAAGTGTTGTGTGAACATCAGCTTAAATGTATGTAACGGAATATTTGTGGTCTTCTCCCCCCGCCTTTGTTCTCTACAGAAATGTTCCGTGGTGGAATGGGAGGAAATATGGACAGAGACTTTGGTCGTAGTGACATGGCATTGAACCGTGGTTTTGGAGATTCTTTTGGAAGGATGGGTATGGTCACTGTTAAATTTCCTGTGGAAGAGTTATACTAGACAAAGAGGAGACCTGGTTTCACTTGGTCATCTTCCTCTGTCCCCTCTCCCCGAGTCATTACTGTAAGGATGTTTATTATAGCCATCATTAGGACAGAGGCTGAAGTGTGGGTTGCTTTTTTTTTTCCTATTTGTTTAATATAAACAAAATAGTGATTTAAGGAACGCATTTAGTTTTATATTGTTAACTTTGTGAGGCATTTTAAGTTTTTGGGGTATTAAAGTCTGTGCTTCTGGTTAATCCTGAACAAGCTGCCTGTGTAATTTACCTTTGTAACTTCAGGAGCCTGCTTGTCCCAAATGCATGCTGCAAAACTTTTTGGTGCAAATCAGGAAGAACTGGATAGTTCATAAATTCGAGTAAGATGAACCCTTCAGTTTTGAGGCTGTCTTTCCCAGTATGGGAAGTGGCTCATTTAGTTCTAAGTTGGCTTTGCTGCTGGAGAGAAAAGCTAGAAAGAGATGAGTTAACTTTAATCCCATAATGGAGGAGGCACTAATGTTACTTACTGGATGTTTCCTTTTTAGTTTGAATAATAAAGGCACAGGTTAAAATGTTCTAGAGAAAAGGTAACAGTGACATCAATGCCCTTCATCAGCGTGTGTTTTGTTGCTGCCACTAATTAGTGGTTTCAGAGTATTTCACTTTTTTTTTTTTTTTCCTTCACTGTTTAGGTGGTGCAATGATTGGTGTTTTTGCAGGAGGAATGGGAGCACCTAGCATGGGCCCAGTAAGATCTGGAATGAGTAGGTCAACTTGTTTCAGTAGAGTAATGCATAGGCAATATAATGATACGGTGTACATGCAATTGTATCAAAGGATTTTGTCGTACTGTACTGCCTCGCCAGTGTTGGAAGAAGTAGAATTATGTTGCATGTGACTGCAAGTCTTAATAGTCTTTAAAGCTGTTTTGTTGAGGTAAAAGTTCAGAGGAAAACTTGTTAATACAGTCTTTCCTTTAATCTTAGTTTTGAAATGGTTTTAACTTCTGGTTTGGAGGGAGAAGTGCTTCGAGTAAACTTAGAAAAAAGAAAATAGGTGGAATTCTTTGCAAACTTCATGAAGCTGAACTTCGTTAATCTCTCATCATTTAAATAAAATTAGCCTTGAATTTCAGATTATCAGTCAGTGTTATTTTGTGTAGAGCAGCTTGAATACTGCATTTGGTCTGAGTTCCTCAGGCTAGAGTATATGAGAAGCTAAAATCTTGCTGGTAGCAACTTTGAGAGATATAATGCTTAGAGAGAAGATCCCTCATGAGTATTCTTGATAGTTTTGCTTTACATGAATTTTTAATTATGAATCCAGGAAGATATTAGGATATTTGAATGCCATTGATCTTAGTTCTTTATATAATGTACATTCATATATTTCCTTGTATGCATCATATAAATGTCCATGCTCTTCACAGTACTTGCAGTAACATTTGTCCTCTACAAAATATGCTTTCTTTAGAAGATAGTGTCACTAAGTGTGGCTGCATGAAGTAAAACTGAATGTGAATTCAGGAAGCAAAATAAACAATAGTGTATATGGTCAAATTATTTGTATCTTAACATTGCCACAGTTATTTACTTGGATCTCTTTTTCGTACAGAGTATCAGATTTTTATTACTTAATCTGGACAGCCTTTAAATCTTGATTCTTCACTTGTGTTCAACATTTTATGGCATTAGATGGTGTGACTAATAGCTTGATGCATTTTGGTTTTTACTTTTATTTTAGAACTGACATTTTGTATCTTCTAATACTTTGAGTTAAAATATTAGCCGTGCTACTAGACAAATCACTGCACACCTATGAAGTTCTTTTGTATCGCTGCAGTTCGATTGTGGGCTTTGTTTTTTCCTTGCACAAAAGAATTTATTTTTTAACAACATACTTGTGCATTTTTTACTAAAAAGATTATTGTATTACCCTTCTTTTCTTTCTCTGTGTAGGTGGAGGAATGGGTGGTATGAACAGCATGGCTGGAGGAATGGGAATGGGGATGGATCGGATGAGTTCTGGTTTTGATCGAATGGGACCAGCTATGGGTGGAGGTCTGGACAGGAACATTGATATCGATCGAGGATTTGTGCCGGGCCCAATGGGAAGTGGCATGAGAGAGAGATTAGGCTCTAAAGGCAACCAGATATTTGTGAGAAATGTAAGCATTTGAATACATAGGAACCTTGAGTTTATTTTGTGTGTGTGTTTGATGATATGCCTTTTCTCTTTTTGTAATATTCTGTTACTAATAATGCTTTTTTTATTATAGCTTCCTTTTGACTTGACCTGGCAGAAGCTAAAGGAGAAATTCAGTCAATGTGGTATGTATATGAATCCTATCCCTGCTCAGCTCCATTGACTTAAGTGTTTTATATGGTGTTCATTAGATAAGGACAGGAAGACCAGGTTGTTGCTTTCTCCCGAAGAAGAGTCTGGCTAGTGTAATCGTTCTTATTCCTTCACCTTTCCTGAGTTATGTAAATAGCTTTTAGGCATCACATAACACATGAGACCAAAGTACAGTATAGGCTGTAAATTTTAACTGACTCCATTAATAAAAATATTCTTTGCTGCTTTTATTTTTTGAAGCAGATATTATGTATCCTCTGGCCAACACTGAGTAGTAGTATTTATTTTGAGAAAAACGCATACAGGGCCCTGGACCTGTCCAAGTTACGCATTACTTCCAGAAATGGTGCTGCATCAGATCAGAGTTAGTAGTTTTGCCAAAGTGGCAGATTTGGTTTTTATGGCAAATACATGATCCTGATTAGCATATTTGCAGGCTCTAATGCTTCCCCTTTTGTTAAGAAATAAAGGTCCTTTTTTAATTAGGATAAAGAATCTCTATAAATATCCAATAATTCTTTCTTTTTAATTCATAAAAGTTGACTTCACAGAAGGAATGAAAAATAAAGCTTGGGTGTAGAAATATATGATGGATTTGTTTGAAATATATGATTGTTTTGTTTGAAAACACACTTTCAGAATGGAAAAGTTTAACTGAATTACAGGATGGCTTTTCTTATTTTGGAGAGACAGAAAAGACAAATAATTTGGAACATATTACTGATACCTAAGACAGTTGTCGTACAGGGTTGTTTTTTATATAATTGGAATTCACAGTTAAACTATGAAAAATTTTCAGGTGAACCTGCTGAACAGGGTTTTTTTTTGTTTGTTTGTTTGTTTTTTTAAGTCTTAACTGTCTGGGCAACTTTCAGATAGCTCAGACTCCGCCATCCCACCCTCCCATTATCTCCTCAGCAGCTAATAGGTGTAGTAATTGTTGAATTGTTTTTAAGAATTGTAATCACAAGTAACAGGATGTATTTGCACCAGTATTGTAAGGAAATATAAAGACCACGTGTCCATACATTCAATTTCTTTCAGTGAAAGGCCAGTCTTCTATTATGTGGTATTTAAAAAATAAAACAGCCCTGTATTTTAGGGAGAAGTTTCTTGTTCCTATTTGGGGGCTTAGGAGTGGTGTGCTACAACATACCGTAAGCAAAAACTCATTAGCTCCAGGCGTTGAACATTCTCTGAGGTACCACGACATCTACATAAAAATGTTGCCTCACGAATTGGGTGTCCAACCTCAAGAAAACATTGCAGGCATTGAATAGTGTGTGCTACCTTTCTGCTACTCCCAAGCCTGGTAACTTTACCCTTCTAAAGGCTCTAATTTGGCTCTGCAGCTTCTTTACAAAATTGATTGTTGTGACTGCTTGATATGTTGCTGTGATGAACATGGTGGACTGGATTGAACTAAAATTCAGTTAATGCCTGTCATGCTTGTGGCAGTGTTGGTAAATGAAACACAAAACTTTGCCTTAGCTTTATAGGGCACTTTGTCTCAAACTTGAGGTCAAATGCAGGTGTACTTCATTTAACGCTAGGGTGAAGGAAAGTTATGAAACAGTGGACCTTGATTTGGATTCTTCGCTACTGTTTTCTACTGTCACCTTCCCTGAATGAACGAATATACCATCAGTCTCAAAGTTACAATTTCATATGTCCCCCTAGAACATATTTAAAAATGCTTTGTATTATCACTTCTGATGCGTTCTTTAAGTTCCTAGTGCACTGAAGACTTGAAATAACTGCTGTTTAACTTATTTATTCAGGTCATGTAATGTTTGCAGAAATAAAAATGGAGAATGGAAAATCAAAGGGCTGTGGAACAGTCAGATTTGACTCACCAGAATCTGCTGAAAAGGCCTGTAGGATAATGAACGGCATAAAAATCAGTGGCAGAGAAATTGATGTACGCTTGGATCGCAATGCATAATTTAAAACTGTGTGTTCAGGAACATTCCTATGTCTGTTTAGCTTCTCTATCCCAGTAAGTCATTTTTAGTAACATTGTATGCTTACAAAAGCTGTAAAAAGGAACTTTTAAATCCCACCAGCCTTTAACAGTATAGTGTTTAATATACTGTGATACTTGTTAACTGAATCTTACTATGTTTGGTTTTTAAAGACAATTTGCCTGATTTTTGTTGTTTTTTTAGAGGCACTGAGCACCTGCAGGTCCCTGTAGACCGCTGAAGCTTTGGATGCTCAGCGCCTTTGGAAAATTAGGCCAAGTGTCTCTAGTCATTCAGTTTAAATGAATGGTTATACTGTTTTTAATAAAATAAGCCATTTTCTCTGTTAATCTCAAGATTGCATAGTGGGATTTGTTTAGTGTTTTCTCTTTTTTATTTTTTTTTTATTATTTCCACAACCCCCCCAATGTGTATCAACATTGTAATGTAAAAACTAGATGTCTTTTTTTTTTTTTTTTTTTCAGAATTTTGGTTTTATATATGTGTTGTAGTCATACTGTAATTCTTGACTCTAAAAGAAAGGGCTCCAATTAGGCTGTGATGTTTTTGTTCTACTTAATATTACTTTAATGACATGACTTAGTTCTGTAAATAAGATTTAGAGCCCAGTGGGAGTTTTGACTTTTTTTTATTATTATTTTGACTGAATGAAGAAACTGATCTTTTGCTCCTGCTTTTATTTTTTTTTCATCAGTATAATCACTGATTAAAACTAGTTACCACAGACCCTTGTAGGATTGTTCCCTATGATGCCAAGTTCATACAGAATTGATAATACAGTAAATACTAAGTACAGTACAAGAGAAATTCCTCCCAGTTTTTTATCTATTTTCCAGCTATTCAAGTGAACTGCCAGAAAAATAAAAACAACAGAACAGATAAGAGAAATGGCTGTGTATGTCAAACCACTGCTGCTCACTTCTATGGGTCCCGATGTATTTATGAAGGCAGTTTTTATAAACCAGGGTATTCCCAAACAGAGCATATCAAATACGTTGGATCCTACAATGTTAGACATAGCCATATCTCCATTTCCTGTAAAAGAAGAAATACAAATAAGTCTGCTTAATTGTATTGTATGAAATTGCCAAACTGTTTTGGAGGAACAGACTGTCAGCGCTCAGTTACTCACAGAGCTCCCTTTTCAGACTTTTACTTGAAAGAACTATAGTTATGATTCTATACAACATGGTTTTGGGTACCACAAGCATACAAAAAAAGTCTCCCTAAATCACCAGCATCTGCACAGTTGCACTTAAAATAAGCTAGACAGGCTATTACAAAATCCAGTTGTGTTTTGCAGTAAACTGTAACACTTGATCAACAACAAATGAAACCAATCTAAAACACTTCTCAGAGATACTCTGAGAGGTTTTAAATGTCTGAGCCACAGCTTCTTCAGGTAAGCTCTTTATTACTAGTAAACAAGCTCTAGAATCTGGAGCAAAAATTTTGAAGTTACTCCTTGAATTTCTGGGAATGCTGACTAGAATTCTTTTTTTCATAGTACCTTTTAAACACATCCATTGGAATGAACCTGAATACTATAATCTTTACCTTTTCGAGCCACCAGCACACTTGCAACTGTATCTGGTACACTTGTTCCTGCTGCTAGTAATGTGAGACCCATTACTGACTCTGGAATTCCCAGTGTTTCACCTGCAGTTGATAAATAATGGTAGAAAATGCAAGTATGCTTTTAGTTCAAGTTTCATCCAAAGAAATTGCTTTGGACTTTGTTGGAGAAAGGATTTATAATTATAACATAATTTCAAAAGGAATCTGTGAGCTAATGTCTAAATATGAAGTGACTGAGCCATGAAGTAGTTAAAAGCAAGAATAACAGTAAAGAAATATCATCTTGTCCTTGTTCTGCAATCAAACAAAAAAGGAACTGTAGTATAGTAACCAACTTACTTAAGCTTCTCAAAAACCTGAGTGGAATATCTCCAGTGGTCAAGACAATACCAATGATGAACCCTCTTTTGGATACAATAGAAGTTTAGGTATCTAAATTTACTTTTATTTTTTTTTCCTCAGCTTCAGGAAAAATGTAATAGCCTTTTATGGTTTTGGGCATCTCATTGTTAGTGCTCAAAAATCTTACGAAGCAATAACTTTTATCACCCACTCTTTAAAGGGTGAGGAAAAAAACCACATGAATTTTCTTGTGGAGGAAGGTCATTAAGATAAGTACTACAATACTGTTACAACTACATGGCTTTACCAGTTCTCTCCAATTAGAAAGTTCTTTTGTTGGATTTGGAAGAATAAAAATGCAGAATTTTTATATGACTTGTAAGTCCAAGTAATTCTTTAGAAGTAGGAGTTTCTTTAGGTAAATACTGGCTTAAATTAGAAAACTTCCAAATTGTTAATAAAACAGCCACTTATTTTTCCTCACTTTTTTTTTTCAGTGTGACATGTCCTGTAAGCATATTAATTTCTCACTTAAAGAGATTCAGATCTTCAAACCTGTTAGAGCAGTTACACCATTCACAAGCATCAATATACTGAAGTAGGTGATACCCTATTTAAACTATTAAGTAATTAGTTTTTCTTAAACTTTTTTGTTCACTAAAAAGTGTCTTAATTTTTTTTTTTTTTAAATCTGAATTCTTACTTAAAATATTTGGACACTACTAAGAACAGCTTTCTTAAAATAGGTAGTACTCTGTAAGCTAGGTCAGCAGTGCTTGCTTAGTACATACCAGCTTAGTCTGGATCAGCCCAGTAAATATATGTTTGAAATTGTTTGTGGGTTCAGAGGGACTAACATGATCCTCTTGCAGAATGTGTACTGAAATTTATTCCACCACTCCTAATGCAAGAGATTTGTAGGATGAGGGACCAACAAGATCATCTTTTATAAGCCATCCAGGCTGGAAAAGAATGGTTCGTGCCAAGCAAAACAAGGTGAAAGAAGAATGAACCAGCCTCATACACCCACCAGTAGTTTCTAGCCCTCTGAAGGTTACAAGATAGAATCTAAACTCAGGTCAATCTAATTTTTCTTTTTCTGTTAGCTAGATTTATCTTCTTTTTAATGTGTAGGTGTTTTTTTTCTGTCAACTGAACATAGAGAAAATGGTGTTATTTTTCTACATTTTGTTAATTTTGTATATCAGTAGCAATATCTTGCTATAAGTAGGCAAATCTTCTTTGCTAGCAACAAAAAGGTGTACTAAGTTAGGTTTGGTTTTGATCATCAAAATTTAGTCCTCATCTAGGATACTTTTGTGACACTCTGATAGGCTGTTCATGCAATGATAAAATCATTGAGTTGCCCTTTGTGAAAGAACCCGGACTCGAATATAACGTGTGTGTAATTTTTAGTGTTTTAACATGGAAATAGAACACACTTGACCTGGAAGTAGTGGGCCAAGGACCCCAGTACTGCTTGTGATGACTCTTCAAAGTGGACTAACACTAATACACTGAATCTCCAGAGTATCTGCTTTCATATGAGTTAGTGCTTTGTCTAGTAGAACAGCAGTAACTTTTAATTTAAATCCTGTTTCAAAGGCTTCTAGCATTCACACAGTAAACACTTGCTCTTTAGATACAAGTGGAAAAGTATTTGAGCACGGAGTGAACCTGGTGGGTGTTGTATCCAGTGATCTGCTTGTCATTTCTCAAAGGTTTACCAAACGTGTAGGTCTCTTTCTGCACTAAACAAGAAGTTATTCATTGAACTTAAGCTGAAACCAAGTTTGGGATGCTGAACTAGCAGAATAGTTAAGTAGGATTAGTGAGCTATAATATGGAAATGGCAAACTTTCTAACATTTCTTTCTTGTTTAGAGATTTGTTTTCTACTTGTTCTTAAAACCGGGATTTTTCCTAAGGTAACTGGAGAAACAGTGAAATGAGGAGACCTTTCTCTTAAAAATATCTTAAGTAATGTTTTTACATAGAAGTTCATACCCTTTCTCTCACCTCAATGCAGTTCTTTTCTTGCTTCACTTTATGATACAGGTTTGTAAGAGGTATACACATACGCCCACCAAGAATGTTTAACAAATGCACGACACAGTTGAAATAGTACAAAAATCTGGGAGGTTCTTTTTGGCAGTTAATTTAATGCCAAATCTCTTACAGTGTTCAGGAAAAAAATACAGGTATAGAAAAAAAAGAATATTTTACAGAATCCTGAACCTTTAATTCTGATCTTGGTGGATTCTGGTTTTGTCAGACTTCAGCTTACCAAGTTTATTGCTGTGTATTTAATTGTTTCACTTTGTAAAGTTTAATGCAACTGTCTCTTTTTAAAAAGATAGGCTGTTTTTTGTAGCTATGTAAACATTCTCATTCATGTAATGGTAAGCAGTCCGAAGCAGCTAAATTCTGAAGTGGTTTTCATTGGATGGAAGAAGGTGGCAAACTAAGCAGTCAAATGTAAGTTTCTGTTGGTTTTGTTTGTTGTGGATTTTACAGCAGAGTATGTGTTGCTATACAGACTGTTATTTGTGGAAAGGAAAACTTCACAGGGAGAAAACTTTTTTTCAGTGATTCCCGATTGGCTAATTCTGTATAGCAGCAGCACTTCAGGTACCTTACCTGCTATTGTTACCATCCATACAAGAACATAAGTCATTGCAGAAATCCATGCTGCTGAAACTAAAAACGTTACCATGAACCAGTTCCTCCAAAACTGTCGTCTGCAATCTGGTATGGTCAAATAGAGTAGAGTAATAATAGGAAGGGATAACACCCACAAAATTCTTTTCATATCTGCTTCAGGCATGGTGAAGACACTTGGATGATCTGTCGAAGAAAAAATAACTATTTTAAATAATTGCATTAAATTTGAATCCATACCATACAGAGATAATACTGGCCTCTACTTGTGAGAGTACCAGAGAAAAGTAAAAAACGTTACTTCCTCAAGTTCTAGCTGTAGTCTTGTGCAGTACCTACATCACACTGGACAAAACTCTGAAATCAAGTGTTCTTTATTACTACATGACTAGGAAAGAACTAAGGTGGATGAAAAATGAACTTTTCTATAAATGTTTAGACAAAACATTTACCAAGCATAAGCACCAACTGCTGGTTTTTGCCTGAGTGAAGAGGAAGCTGATAATCTGTGGCCACATCATAGCTATTCCTTTACTTCTAATATCATGCATATTTTGGGCTTTGAACCTGCCATTGTCATAAAACCCAGTATCTATTGGTACAGTACCAGTGTGTCTTTCAGCTGATAATGCATTTTACAAGGAGTGTTGCTGGGAAGTTTCAAATGTGCACAGCAAAGACCGATGGAAGTCTGATGTTCTGTCATAAATAAGCAACTATCCTAGCATTCCTCTAGCAACTAACTTCATATAAATACCACCACTCTGATTTTGCTTATATTCCAGGGAAGAATAGTGGTTTAGTTAAATACCGTGCTGAAGTTCTTCTGTAAACAAAATCTTAGTACTATCTTAGTTCTAAAAAAGAGTAGATTCTAATTCAGACAGGTATGCAAAGTGCTAGAGACAACTGTAATAATACTTATACCTTCAGAGATTGCATCAAGCCCATGCAAGCTTGTTGAAAGTTGAGAGTAGTCCAGCTCATCTTGAAAAATTCCGCTATCCGTTCTTGACTGTTGACGAATGAGAGGTCCACTCTCTTCCCTCCATCCAACTAGTGGCTGCTGCTCAGCATTCTCTTCCATAGCTTTTGTAAAACATGTACAGCAGGGACTGAACTTTTTCATGAGGTATTGGTTGATTTTGATATCAAAACATAGCACCAGAATATAACACCCATATATCAATAATAAGGATGCACTTTCATACCTAGAATGAAATAGATATTACAGAACATGTAATAAAAAATAAAAAAAACCCCACCCCAACTCTTTAACTTGTTAAAATGGCTAGTGTAAGGAGAGAGAGAAAATTTGCATGAGTAACAAAGGGACAACACACAAAACCATCTGTTTTCAGCTGTATGGCCGGTGTGGTAGTTCATGAGAGTCCCCGTGTCTCTCAGCAGTTTGCTTAATTCCCCTCCCCTGCAGAATCTTGTTTGTATATTGTGTAGCTGCATGTTTTCCAGGGGATCTTACTGATCAAACATCTTACTGATGTTTACAAAATTGAGTCTTTGTGTGATGGTTAGAGAGGGAGAGCATGTGCTGTTTTGAGTTAGAAACTTAATGCTGGACCTGACTGACTTGTGGAGGCAGCAGGAGTTTCAGTGTTCATGGAAGAGAGTTAGAACATCAGAAACTCGTGATCTGCTTCTGGCAGACAAATATTTTTCCTAACAGTGATGCTATCAAAGGAAAGGCTCGAAAGGAGTGAACTATGAAGACTAATTGCTATGCCAAAACAGTTATGGTAGAAATTGTGAAGTCTGTACAGACAAACCTATGCAGATCAAACTTGATAAATATTAAGGGTTTGAATGTTTAGGTAATAATCTTTACAAACATTATGACTCTCAGTTTTTTAAAGCCACCAGGTCTTTTTTTTTCTGTTAATGAATGGTAGTTCAGGCTACTTGAAGTTTGGGGTTTTGTTTGCTTTTTAAAACACTGTCTCCCTATTCTCCAGTCAACATGAATTAAACACTACTTGTGTTCTTACCAGTAAATTCTGTTGTCAGATATCATCGCAAGGACAGCTGCTACACTAATTGTATATGCCAGACAGTCTCTAAACAGCGGCCAACACGATAGCCTCGAAACCTGCAGATCACAGATTGATTTACTTTTCTTAAACTTGTCTGTAATACTTTCACTAAGTGCTGTAAATGCTGCATCGATATGTTGTTTCTATATTATGTAAAAATTTAAGATTCTTAGGAATGACTTAAGTATGATATTTAACAAGTTAGTGTTTTTAAAAACTTTCCTAGCAAGTTATCTTAAAACTGATTACATGCTGGTTTTGCTACTAAATAATAAACTTGGCAGTTGTCATAGTAAGTCTCTCTTGGCTTTTGTTGGCAAATCAGAAAGGATAACCATTTGGCTCTTAGGAGCAGAGCTATCAAGGTTGATACATACCATGCTGGAAAACAGCCCGCAAGCTGCAGAAATACCAAGCAGATTATAGATTGCTGATCCAAGGATGGTGCTGACGCCGATATCTCCCTTTGTCACGAAGACTCCTGTAAGGAAAATGACTCTCTGGTACGTTTCAGTTTGGCATGCAAGTAACAGAATTCTAGGTTCCGAGGAGTCAAAACATAGGTCTCTTACCTAGAAAAGCGGTGACAAGCTCTGGAGCAGAGCTTCCAGCAGCCATAAAAGTTGCTCCAGCAACATCCTGAGAGAGGCCAAGGCCTGAGGGTAGAGCAGAAGAATTGCTTAAAAATAAATACTTCAGTAGTTGGTACCCTTTCCTTGCATTATATATGTTAGAAGCTACTACAGTTTAATAGAATGAACTTTGCTTTCTTTAATACAGTTAATGCATTTGTTTGAAATTGGTAAAATAATGTATTGGGAACATAGCCCCATTTATTGGGCTAATTTGTTTCTACCTTTATTACAGAAGTCAGTTTAAGTAGCAGAAAAGAAGTACTGATAATACAGCAGCATATTTCTACGTGATCCATGCCAAGTCTGTCTATCTTCCAGGGAAATACATGCTACTGTGTCTTCACGTATCAGAAATACTAGTTAAAATTCAAACTAGTGCTGTGATCTTAAAATCAAATTTTCACTTCATATGGACAGTGTAAGAGCCTGTGTTTTGCTTGAATGAAATGAGATTTTTGTTCTGGTAAGTTGACTGTTTCTGAAATGTAACTCACTCTGTAGATCAAGTTCTGCACACTAAGAACAGGGACGTATGGCTAACTATGGAAAAAGTCTGACAAATGCTTATTTATCATCAATAAAAATAATTAGCTGTACAGCGATGTTTAAGCTTACATTTTCTGTAAGTGTTCTGGTCCAGAGATGTTTTCCAGGGTTCAGGGATAAATTTCCCTGGGGAATATTTTTTTAATTCTTAGCAATTAAAAGCTGAACTTTAAGCTGAGACCCATCTCTTTAGTTCAGTGGTCTACTGAAGCCAGGGGAATTATTACAGGTTAATTAGATTTCTTAGAAAAGTTGTAACCACCGTATTCCTTTCTCTCCTGTGTCATACCTTTAATATGTGAACAGTAGCTCGTCCTAATGCTTGCTCACTGCTTTGCGAGAAATACAGAAACTTGAGCAAGGTACTTAATTCCCATGTGTTGATACAGGGGGAGTTTTGGGTTTTTGGTTTGGATTTTGTCTCTCCCTCATTTTTTTGTTTGTTTGTTTTACTGTAACCTGGACATACTGCTGCTCACACCAGTTATATTGTCACTTTAGTCAATACTGAAGAAGTTTTAAAATTTTCCTCCAGACACAAGGACAGCATTCTAACTGAATGCCTGTGCAGAGTGTAATCAGAGAGTGCTCTTTCAATTATAATGTTGATACAATGTATCGAGTGAAATTTTTACCGATAAGCAGGAGGCTCTGAAGTTTCATTAGTTTTGTCTCCAGAGCACTCTGAAGCTTTTTTAAAGAGAATGTTCTACATCAAACTGCTTGGTTTTACAGGAAAAAGATCAGGATGTTCACTTACATTCACTGATGATCTCTAGAGAAGGTAGGAAGTAATCATCGCACACAATGGACACGGCCAAAAACATGTAAAGTATAATTATGAAATAGATAACGATTCCTCCATCCTTTCTCTCCTGCGGTGTAAAAAATCCTTCAGGAAACTCCGATGATGAAGAAAGGACACAACTGCTCCTGTTTTCTGGAAAGGGAGTACAAAGGTGTTACGCATCCAGATACCTTTCTGTTTTTCAGGCTGTAGGAGTACAGTGGATTCGAACTCCAGAGAGAGCGCGGCTTTAGTGCATCTCTCTCTCCCTGAGATCGATCCTTTTTTCATTAGGGACAGGGACAGCTGCAGCAACACCGACAAAGCTGCAGCAGTGTCACCAAAGCGCTGCGCACCTGGGGAGGTTATAACGGCAGCTCTCGGGGCGCGGCCCGCCCGCGGGCCGGGCTGTACAGCGTGCGAGCGACCCCCCCAGCCCCGCCGCCCGGCGGCAAGGGTCCGGTGCAGGGACCCACCCGGCTCGGTGGCAGCGCCGGGAGCTTGCTC